>JAOWBP010054012.1:0-10288 GCA_028571105.1 Tragopan temminckii
ACCATTTCCCCTTGTCCTGTTGTTGTCAACCCTTTCAAAGAGTTGGTTCCCCTCCTCTATGTAGGCTCCTTTTAGGTATTGAAAGGCTGCAATTAGGTCACCCCACAGCCTTCTCTTCTCCAGGCTGAACAAGCCTAGCTCCCTCAGCCTGTCTTCGTAGGGGAGGTGCTCCAGTCCCCTGATCATCTTCATGGCCCTCCTCTGGACCCAACCCCCCATGGTGTGGCTCCCAGTTTTCTCTGAGCTCTACCTCCTGATCACTGCAGACCTCTTTCTGTTGCTGTTGAACTGATTTTCTTTTCTTGCAGCCAAGTGATCTGTGTTTGGAAGCACAAACCTTTTGTACAAGTTCTTTAGATGCACTGTAAATAATTATGAATATGTTGAATGAAGGGAAGCTGAAACATACTGAAAACATTTGGAAATGAGAGCAAATGTATGCAGCCAAACATTAGCTGTGAATGGAGACTCCTTGTTGGCATCATTTAATGGGAGAGTTCTAGCTTGTAGTTTCTGTGGAGTATATATAGAAAACAGGAAAAGTTAGTAAGGCAGGATAGCTGGTAGTGAATGGGAGGAGAAATGGAGCAGTGAAGTGAGCAGAGTGTTTGTCCCTGTGCTGCCAGCAGTCTCTGCCTTCTAGTTACTAGGAAGGGGCAACAGTGATCCCCAGGGAACTGCGTATGGAGCTGAATATTAGCTTCAGAGCATTGGAAACTATGGTGGCAAAGTTGAAATATTGGTGCCAGTTGATTTTTGTACCAGTGTGGCTCACTGCCCTGAGGCTGGAAGCTCACTGGGCTGCCTGCTGTCTGGATGTGTCCCAGGGGTCATGGTGGGAGCTGCCCTCAGTGAGCAGGTGGGGCGGTCTCAGTGGTGAAAGCAGGTTGGGTAATCTACTAGAACTAGAACCACTTGGGATGAGTCCATAGGAATGACTGCCAGACAGTGGACCAATTGTGTAGGCATTACTGAGACTAAAGAAACCCTGTATTATTGGCAGTGGCGTTTGTGCTCGTGTTTGACTGATATTGTCTTTCTGTGGCTCTGGCATTGACTGGGGATGGTGGTTGGGGAAGTGGAAGGACATTTGGCTGTTTGTGCACTGCAGCTGGTTCAGACCAATGCCTCATTCCTCACTTCAGGAGCACTGAAAGTTTCTCCTGCAGTGATCTTAAAAGAACGACAAAAAAGTATTTCTCGTTAGGAAGGCTTGCAGGCACTTCTCCTTGGCTCTGGAGCAAGGGAAGGGGGGTGGGCAGCCCTGCATTCTGCTTGCTTTCTGTCTGGGAGGAATTTCTCATTGTTGATGATTAATTCAAACATTTCTTGTCATGAGTACAGTGTGCACAGAGTGATAAATCTGTGGTGGGTTAGAGGTTGAGGTTGCTCAGTGCTGACAATTAGTTTGAGCCACAGGCTTTGCTTTCATTGGCATTTTCACAGCATTAACCCAGACCTTGTCAATTAAAATCCAGACACATTTTGATGAGGGACATCTTCTTCTAATGATAATTGTAATAATATCACTTTTATTCATTTAAAAGCTGTCAGGCAGGCCGTGTTTCCTGGAAAATAACTGCCCAAGTTTCCCACTGCCTAAATAACCAGGAAGTGTCTTTCAGTTTTGAGCTGACATTTCATCAGAAGTAACAAAAAGCAAATGAGGCCATAGCTGTTTGTCTTTGAACACTTAGCAACTTCAATCAAGGTAATTTGACTATCTGCTAAAATAATATTTATTAGTCTTCACTTTGTAGGCTAATAAACAGTGAATAATTGCTTAAAGTTGATGGTAAGGATTTATATTATTTATTATTGGCTTTTCTAGCTGTGTTAGAAAATGCTACAGGCTGGGGCAAAGTGGCTGGAAGACCATGCAGAGGAAAAGAACCTGGCGATGTTGGCTGATGCGTGGCTGAACATGAGGTAGCAGTGGGCGCAGGTGGGCAAGAAGGCCACTGGCATCTTGGCTTTTATCAGAAATAGCGTTAACCTGCAGGAGCAGGAGGTGATCATACTCAGCTCTGGTGAGGCCACACCTCCAATGCTGTGTTCAGTTCTGGTCACTACAAGAAAGACATTGAGGCCCTGGAATGTGTCCAGAGAAGGGCAGCAGAGCTGTGAGGGGTATGGAGCACAAGTCTGCTGGGGAGCAGCTGAGGGAGCTGGGATTTTTAGTCTGGAGAAGAGGGGACATCAGTGGAGACCTTTTGCCCTCTGCAGCTCTGCAGGAGGTTGTGGTGAGGCGGGGGTCAGCCTTTTCTCTCTTGTAACTAGCAGTAGGACAAGAGGCAATGGCCTCGAGTTGTGCCAGGGGAGATTGAGGTTGAATGTTAGGAAGAACAGGCTGGCCCAGTAAGGTAGTTGAGTCACCATTCCTGGATGTGTTCAAGAAACATCTAGATGTGATACTAAGGGACATGGTTTAGTGGCAACATCGGTGTTAGGTGGATGGTTGGACCAGATATCTTAGACGTCTTTTTTCAACCTTGGTGATTCTATGGTTCTATTTGACAGCATAGCTCCAGAGCAGATCCTAGGCACTGATCTGTTTATATACCTCACCTGTTCATTAGGTGGAGGAGTAAACTTGGATACGGGTTGATTAAGGAACTTGTCTGAGTTGTACAAATCCCAAAATCTTGTCTCTGTTCTAGTATGTTAACTGCAGTGGTTTGATTTTTTTTTTAATGTGATTAAATGTAATATTTACAGACACAGAATTTCTTTCAAGCCATAAAAGTGAGTATTAAATAATTGGAATGGGTGTTTATCACTTGAAAATCAGATGTACATTTATTTTAGCATGACGTGAAAAATAAAGCGAAAATTGTGTTTAGTTTTGCATGGAAAGATATGTTTCTCAAGTGAAGTCCCTTATGAAGGGCTAGGGTAGGGAAGCAAAAAGGTGTCTAGTGAGGCTGTGCCTAGTTCTTGTAAAGTGCCACATTTGATCTATGCTTGTCCACATGGGTGGAAAGTGCTGCAAATCTTTAAACGTTCCCTTATTTCTCTGCTATGACAGTGATCGCTGGCCCTCAACAAGGTCACTTATATTTATTTCATTTATTTGCTATCTCTTTTAGAATCTCAGTTCTTCAAATAGTCTGCATTTGTTTATTTAAAAATTTCATCAGTGTTATAAACGTGCTTCTTTTCTGGTCCTTCTCTGGAAGGTGTAGGAGGACCTCTGATTAATTAAAAACTCCTCTAGGTAATGCCATAATATACATAACAATAAGCCTGCCTTATTTCTGTAGCACCGATTTTTAATAGTTCAACATTCAGGTCGTAGCTCGGACTCTGAGTAGGAAATGCAGAAATATTGCATTAAAACCAGTTGAGGAAGAACTACTGAGAAGATAATTGCACTCACGCTGCTCTAACAGTATTCTGGAAGTTCATGGCTGTGTTTTTAGTGAATAGAAGTGCTTCCCCACCTCCGTTTTGATAAGGCTTGGTTTTGGTGCGTGTTTTTTGTTTGTTTCTTGTAACTTTCTGGTATGAATCAGCAAGCATATATATCGCATTCCAGTGCATATAGAAGTCGCACAGATAAAAACACAGCTTGAAGGCTGTAAATATGTTATCACTTATTTCTAATGAGCCTTTAGCAACCAAGCTGTATGTTTATGTCTGTCATCACTTTCATTCTTTTAAGAGTGCATTTATTATTACTGGGGGTGATCAATAAAACCCAACCTACCTTTGCAAGTTAAATAGGCCTGATTTAAATTGCTGGGCTTAAACAGGTTCAGATTTGGTAGCAGTGATTTAAGAGCAAGCGAGGTCCATTTACGTGCTGTTTTTTTCCACTTCTGAAGTTTGAATTGTATTGGAAAATCTGTCACATGGCATGCTTAAGAGTGGAAGTTGCAGCCACCACTTACTGAGCCTGCCGTTATCTAGGAACTGGCTTCTTGCCTTGCTGTATCTTACTGAAAAAGTGCTACAGTTAAGAGATGTGGAACACACCTAACTCTGAGTGAAGTTTCCATGAACAGTGGCTCAAAGCGGTATTTTCTTTCAGTTGCTCTGTGGGAGGTGTCAAGGGAAAAACGAATTAAAAAAAAAAGAAAAAAAATCCAAAGACTTTGGTAGCTGTACTCATCCAGGTATCATCTGAGCTAATTTTTATAACAGTTGTATGCCCTATGGTTGCCTTTTGAGATTCAGGCTGAGATTGGGCATTGTACATGCATTTACTTGAGCATGTGTCTCAGGCTCACAAGATCATTCTGTGCCAGTAACTTTGCATGGTTCAGATGTAGAGCAAGAGATGTGTAGACTGAATAGAAACCAACAGGAGGTACTATTGCTCAGATACTGGTGGATGCTTCTAATATTTGATGTGTTTTCTTGTGTGTGGTAATTTTGGCTTTAGACTTGTGTACAAACTCTGTTGGAGCAGTTATTTAAAATATATATTATTATTAATGAACCGTGTCCTTCCTAAACTGTTCTACCTACCTCTATGACCAGGTTGAGGTCGGAGAGTGAGGTCATACGCACACGACAGTCCTTGGCCCAAGGAGTTTTCATGCTGTAAGATGAAGTGTAGTGGGTGAGCGGTACACATTTGCCAGGAAGCATGGGGATGGCAGATTGAGCACAGCGGTGATGATGAGGGATGCTCTGAGCTGTGTGTGTTGTGGGACACGGATGATCAAAACTCCTCCTTGTTGTGGTGCCTGTACGAGGGCTCTCAGCAGTCGGGGATTTGGTTGGCTCAGTCCAGCTCCTGCCTTGTTTAACTACTATTTCTTGAGTATTTCTGTCTATATCCATCTGCTGCCTCTTTTTTGTAAGAGCTGCAAATTCCTTGGGATTCAGATAGCTTTTTATTTTTGTGTTTGCGAGTACCTCATTCAGCAGAGTCCTGGCCCAGGGTTAATACAAGTAGCTGTTAGCAGTAGCATTTATATATGAAAATAAGGCAATTATTTACATGTTCTGATTATTTGCATTCCAGCATTCACTAAATCTCTGAAACTGATAAGTTGTTTAATAAACAATGCACGATTAAAATGATTATAATAATGGGCTTTACCACAAATAGCTTTGTGCAGGATATGCAATTTTTTTGTGTGTGGTTGTTTATATATGCAACTGTAGTTGTCTGGCAGATTTTATCCTACAGCCTGCTAGCTGTTCCTTTCCTAGGTGCTTATTCATATTTAATATACCTCACCCATACATTTACATACATAAATATACACTTCTTTTTGACACCTGTTGGTATCCTTTAATTATATATTGACCCAGAGGCTGTTGGCTCTGAGGTTTGGGCAGCCGCAGCTGCATGTTACGTATTGTTCTTCTTCCCCAAGTCCTGAGCCTGTTTTTGCCGACCTACCAGCTGAAATTTACCCTTCTGGCGCAAAGCCACAGCTAAGTGCCTTTCAGCGAGTTCTCAGCTATAATCCTGAGCTGATTTCTGGGATGCAATTCACTGCTATGGTTATCATATCAAAAGGGAGTGATTTACATTTCCTGCACGTCTCAGTGTTGCCAGCCTCGGAATGCTGCAGAGGGAAAGTTAACACAATTTGATAAAATAACGAAAATGAGCCTGTGTACAGTGTTGCATCTCATGCTGTGGAGGAATTTGATGGAGACACAAAGTTGGCACTAAATACAAAATTAGGCTGTGTGCAGAGATTAATTTTGTTGGGCTTTTTTTGAGCTCAAGGGAGTAAATAGGAAGATTGTACCTAACGGCTGAATGCGTGGAGAGCTGTGCTCGCCTTTCTGTGCCTTTTCTCTTTATCTTGCTTTCTTATTGTGTTGCCCCTTCAGCCTCCCTCTTCTCTGCGTTCTCATCCAGAATAGTGTTTGCATAATGTTATCTTTGTTTTGATCTGACATCCTCAGCCCTCTGCAGCTTCCTCTCTGAAATGGCAACGAACGCTCATGCCAGCATCATCTGTACAAAGTGAAACTCTTTATGTTGAGATATTTTAAGCACGTCCATACTGGAAATGCCATAAGAACGGCAGGGCTGCAGTGTTTGCTGCTGATTCCTAGTCAGCTGCCTGTATTTGTATGCAGAAGCAGACACGGCACAGGCCTTGCATTCATTTCCTGTATATCAATTACTTATCAGTAATATGCAAACCCAGTCAAGGAATTGGAGAGAAGTTGTAGCGCTGCTTGTAGCCATACCTCGTCTATCTAAAGATCCACAAAACTTGGACAGGAGTGGTAAGGTCCCATTTTGGAGATTTTGTGGCTTAGGCTGCACACATTTGAGTCGAGGGGTAGAGGGTTTAGCAGCTGTAGGTGGCTGAACTGGTGATGTTACTCATCTCAGAAACAGATTCCTGCAGCCTTGTCTAACTTCTGCTCTATTTCTTATTTTTATGATCTCATCTCTTGGACATAATTGATGACTTTAAATTAAAGAGGGTAGAATTGAATTAGATGTTAGTAGGAAATTCTTTACTCAAAGGTTGGTGAGGCCCTGGCACTGCTGCCCAGAGCTATGGGTGCCCATCCCTGGAGGCGTTCAGGGCTGCTCCTCTACAGGGTTTCCTGTAGTCCCAGATCAGGTTGGTTTGGGTTATGAGCGAGCTACCAAAATTTACTGTCAGGTTATTCTGGACCAGGCGTTGTATCTCCACCATTCAGTATATCTTTTCTTCCCTGCATGTGAGCAGAGAAATACCTTTTTTTTGCGTCTATCTTTTAACCAGCTTTAGAAGGTGTGAAGCTTTGCTTCATTCCCTCTTAAGTTTAACAGGTCCTTTAAAAGTAGATCATAGAAGTTGGCTGCACGAGAAAAATACCACTGTGTCACCTTGATTAGTTTGTGTGCCTGACCTTCTCTTCCTCCCGACTTTGACTGCTGCTTCTTGTCATCTTTGATTTCATCATTTTCTTTTCTGCTTTTTCCCCTTTTCCTTTACTGTCTACGAAGATTTGCGCTGCCTGATACCTGAGCTGTTTGAATCTTAATGCAAGAGCCTTGGGAAGAGATTACACTTACCCTTCAAATTGATATGTCTCTTTTAATGCGTGATATCCAAAGAGAAGATCATTTCTAATTCTGGATCCTGGAAATTAAAACCAACATGCTTATGTGTTGCTTTTTCCAGACACGGCATAAACTTCATTAGAAGTAAAACCACAGTTTCAGTACTCTTCTCTTGTCTGGAATACAGCTAGTAATTGCACTGCTCTGCATGAAAAAGGATGCTCTGCATCTTTCTTTCCATCTCTCTCACTTTTTCTTATGCTATTTTTTTAGAACTGATTTCCTTAGGGAGTTGTTAATGTTCAGGGCTTTTTTCCTTGACATTCTGGACGAACAATGATGTGACAACACAAGTGCATCTATTACTCTTCTGCTGGAAGCTGACTAAAGCAAAGGACTTGATGGATAATGGTCACATTTTCCAGCAGCACCTGATATATATGTGAGAAGAATGTCTGAGTGACCTGCATATCAAACCAAACTATGTCATGCATTAAGTCTGAGTGCAGAACTAGGGAAGAAGAATGAACAGGTAGTCTTACACCATGAATTCCTTGTTTTCTCCCTCTTCTCTCTGTTGTTGGAAATCTGGTGCTATGTGTTGCAGCTGTGGAGGTGGTGGTATGGAAATTTCTGTTCTCCTTCCTGGGGGGGGAGAAGGCAAAGGGCAGCAGGGTTTGTATCACACAGGGAACTTTGAGGAAAGGAGGCTGTACTGAAAACAGAGCATCACTTCACCTTTGGCTCCTGAGGAAAGCTGATTCTCCAATGCCTTGAATAGTCAATTTACACCTGTGCAAATTGAATGTAAAGCAACACTAGCTGGAGCTTGTATTTTGTACTGTTGCGAGTGCCTAGAGTCTTCAGGGAGAAGGAGAGAAGGATCTGGAAGCTGTCAGGAGCTGGATGGCCATCTGAGTGCCTTTCCCTGGTAGGTGAGGTGTGTTGGCTGGGGCACTGTGCGTTCAGTGCTTTGCTGGATGCTGCTGAACTTCTGCTGAAACTGATGCTGCTCTGCTTTTTATATTCTCCAGCGAAAACTTGCTGGAGTTGATTTTGAACTCAGGAGTGTGTGGGGAATGAGGGGGATTACGGTGTGGGGAGGAGTGGGGTGGTCTTCTCTCCTTGTCTGCCAGTACATTGCTCAGGCATGATCCCCGTGACCCTGAGTTATGTCTCCTTCCATTTTCTCTCCCAGCAAGACCATTAAGCAAAAAGATCACAGATTCAAATAGCTTTCCTGGAGCTGCAAAGGAGAAGTATAAGAGCACTTTTACCACGAGCGTAAGGAGGGTTGGCCCAGCTGCATTTCGCATGGAAGAGCAGGGCTAAGGGAGGTGACGGATGGCAGTTCTGCGCTCAGCTCTGTCTTTCCCTTGTGCAGCACATCAGTGGTCTGTGTCACGGTCCAACTCCCCAAACCTTTGCTTTGCTGAACTGCTCCGGAATGTAACGAAAATACATATTTTTATGACTTATTATATGGGCTTTTAGGCTCAGGCAATAACTTACCAGTGAGATTTCTGTGGCATAGCAAAGTCCATTTCATTCTTGACGTTGTAACAATCTGAGCTACAGACTCTGCATCAGGAGAAAACAGTGCTCCAAGCAGACCTTGAATGTTCAATTTCCACAGAGGATACACTCGTAAATGTTTGTGAACAAATGGGAAATTGCAGTGTACCAACAGAAGAAAATAACAGAATGGAAAAACAGAACCCAGGTTGAGTACTTGTTTCTGGAACAAATTTTCTGTGAATAATTCAGTTGGCATCTCCGTGCTTCAGATTTTCCATCTTTCCAGCAGCGCTCCATCACCCTTACCTGGCATTTTGGGAGGAAGAATAATCTGCCAGGTGTGAGGCAGTCAGGGGCTACAGCAGTGACCCCACACGTTCCAGTCTTAGCTATGGCTGTACCAGAGAAATCAAAGTGCCCTCTGTCAGCACCATCTGCTGTCATACTTGTTTTTAAGTTTGTATAAAACAGTGATGTCTGCACAACTTCATTTCCTCTGTCTAATGGAGATTATAACTATAATAATGTTTACTTGAACTAAAGCAGGGAGCTGTAGCTGTGACTAGGCTTTGCAGATCATTGCGTAATTCCTTGCATGGTTTCAAACAACAACAACAACAAAATCACAGGAATATTCGGTGAAGAAATGATGATATCCCTGGTGCCTTATTATAGAACATTTTCCAGAGAAACTAGTGGCTGCAGTGAGGAGGTTGATATACTTTCCCACTGTCACAGCATTCAAACCTAATTACCCCCAGGTTTCTTGATTATCTCCAACACAGCTGTCACGTTGCCCCTTTGAAAAATTGAACTGACATCACATGCACAAACTTCAAAAGGTCTGTTTGCTGGAAACAGGCAAAATTATCATCAAGCAGTCTCCGGTGCATTAACCAAACTTGTTGGAATAGTGCGTTGAATTGGGCCCCTGTTGCTTCTATATCACAAGATAAGAGATTATTCAGGTTTCCTGTCACACTTGTGCATTACCACACTATGGCTCCTGACAATATTTTCTGCTTGCTGCCTCCATCCATAAGTGTTACTCAGCAGTTACAGGTGGAACAGGGGCTCTGCTTTCCCAGGATGTAATCCTCTCTGTCACTGTAGGAAAGGTGTCAGCTGAGCCCTCCTATTGTGCCACCTGTAAAATGGAAGTGGTAATGCTGTCCTTTTCATATTACCCGTGCTGAGTGCTTGATCCTGGAACAATGTACTGCTGCTGTTCCAAATGGGCCTATTTTTCAGGAAAAAGTAATGTAAGAATAGTGAAAATAGCTCATTTCTTGAACTTCTAACAGGTGTGAACTCTCTTCCTAAATAACTTAATATAGTTTTCCCTTTAATTGGAGGTATTTCTAACCCAGCTTGTTCTTTAGAACAGCCCAATGGATAAAGAGGATTTTCAAAATACGAATCATGCAGCTGCCTGTGGCCTTTGGTTGGAGTTCAGCAGCTGGTTTCCCCTTGTGATTGCCTGGTTAATCTCCCATCGGGCTGATCTCCCAAACAGACGCATGCTGCACATGCAGACCCAGCATGCTCCAGCACAGCACCAGCACAGTTTTACAACCCAGTGAACCATGCTGGGCTGATCAAGAGCATTAGACTTGAGCTTTTGTAATGGTGCAGGGAAATAATGGCTTGATTTTAATTCTAGTTGTTACTTTGTGCTCCAGCGAGGGTTAAAAAGTGATTTTTACAATGGCCGAAATGGATGTGGAAAAGAACAAAACAAAGCAGTTAAATATTTGGGAAAAGCTGTAGAAGGCTGTGCGTTTGGTCGAG
>JAOWBP010054013.1:0-10284 GCA_028571105.1 Tragopan temminckii
CGCCATTGCAATCGCGAATAAAATCTGCTTTTATCAGAGATCCCGTCCTGACAAAATTATTTGGATATTTCCAACAGCATTAACTACTACACATATCCCAAAACTAGACTGGAAGGACAACCAAAAAAAAAAGCTTTATTCTGTCTCTATCACCAGTACAAATGCATAGAACAGTGTTACAGAGCAGCATAAGCCCAAGTAGTTTTCCCACATGTGAATATTAAAGCAAGGAGGAAGCTGATAAGAACACGATAAGAAGGAAAAGCCCTGTATTTCAGGAAAGGAGAGTCAGGTTTTGCATTAGGAAAAGAAACAAAGCAGTAAGATCATAGAATAGCCCAGGTTGAAAACGACCACAGTGATCATCTAGTTTCAACCTCCCCGCTACATGCAGGGTCACCAACCACCAGACCAGGCTGCCCAGAGCCACATCCAGCCTGGCCTTAAGGATTAGAATAAACAGCCTAAAGAAGTTGTGATCATCTATTACTGCTTTAAACACAACTAATCCTGGCTCCAACTAGCAGGAGTGGGCCAGATGACCAGTTCAGGACCATCCCAGCACTGTTTTCTGTTACCCTGCTCTTTCAGAAGCTCTCAGCAGTGTATTTTTCTAATTACACCCCGTTTTCACCAGATTCCCTTCGTTTTATACACAGTTTCTAGCACAAACACCCAGGGCAAGCTTTCCTGGACTCCAGCTCCTTTGGCACTAAGCTGCTGTACCTTTTGTGAGAATTTGGCGCTTAAGAACTGTTAGGAGTAGAGCTTTAATTTCACAGCAGGAATCTTGCTTATTTTTCTCTATATTTACTGAGAATAAATGGAAGACTATGCAAATGCCCCACTACTTAGACCTGAACAAAGTGGAAGTAAACATGTAAACGTGAATGGGAGGCCTTTTCAAAAGTAAAATGACTTTGTCAGGGTCCCTTTGCCCTACGTGCATGGATGATTTGCGACAAAACAAAACAAAAAACTGCTAGCCCAGCACATCACCCTTGTCAGAGATTAGAGCAATTCAAAAGCCTTGGTAGTTCAAGCACTTTCTGGAACTTGAAAGGCTTTCTTAGGCACCACTTCGTTTCTTTATGGCTTTTACATGACTTTGATGTGCACCTAAGAGTGAGGAATCTTAATCTGAATGTTTTCTACGGAAAATGCTGTTCGTATATAAATCACAGAATCTTGTCACCCAGATTAGCATGAGTCAAAAGCTGGAAAAGCTTTGTGCCTGAAGCTAAAAAATCTGAGTTATTTTTAAACCTAAGTAAGACCCCTGCATTTCCAGGCACTGAGCTACCTTCAAAGGGTTTGTCTGGTAATTGCACTGCAGTAATATTCCTAACTACTGGCAAAGTATGGAGTGTGAGGTGGTAGCCAAGTTACAAAAACATCACCTTCTCCCATTCTCATCCACTCTTCAAATAAGAGATTTAAAGCTTCTTAAAGTAAAGGCATCTATGGAAACAAACAATTCCTCACATGTTACAAAATCTCTTCTCCGAGTGCAAACATGGCTGTGTAAACAGAAGCTTCATCCTCCCCCCCACTATGCACACTTAACCCCCAGTAGCATTAATGGGAATTATGCATGCATAACGAGCAGAGAACAGTCCCCTCTGAATAGGACCCTTGTTGGAACAATGAATACATTTAACCATTAACATCTAGGGATGTGCGGAAATAATCCAACCTAACTAGCCACCAAACAAAGCTACCACAACCTATCTGATATGATTCAGAAAGTGGCTCTCTGAAATTCTTCTCTCATTTGTTTTTAAAGGACGTGACCGTGGTCTGCACCATAGAATCTCTTTGCTGGGGTGAAACTCTCAGAGAATAATGGTCCCCATAGCACCTGTTACACATTCTGTGCAATGGAGAGCTCTGGAGAAAGACCATGACCTCGGGAATCAAGCAAAGTAACTAGAAAACCAAAAATCCATATATATGTGTGTGTATATATATATATATATAGTATGTAAGCATATGAAGCATATATATATATATATATATGGGTGTGTGTGTGTGTATATATATATATACACACACACACACACTTCAAATACTTACATTGACCTTTGGTATTAATGGAAACCCAGTAAGAACACTACAGGGAAGAATACGGCACAGAACAACTAAGCGATACAGATCAAAAGGAGGCAAAGGCTGATTAAAGAGAACTTCTAGGGGGAAAATAGCTGTCTTCTACAGCTGTCAAGATCCTACGCAATTGCCTGGCTGCATTTGGGTTTTACTCTCATATTTTAGCTATCAAAATGCAAGACAGAACCTGAGGATGTCATCTGGCTTAATGAGGATTTTGATCCTGAGAATTCTGAGTCATTACATGATACATTAAATGGTATAATCCATGAGATTTAAAATTTCTCCACCAAGTGTTTTCTATATTCTTTGAACTAGTACCTTGAAAAATCACAAGTAAAAAATGTATTCGTTAATCTTGCATGTGTGAGTAAACTAAGAATGTAATTAACAACCACCCTTTAAAACTGTTGTACTAGAAATAGCAAAATAGATGAATTTATACTCATAATAGCATATGCATAGTGCTTATCCATAAGAGAAAGTTGTCTCTACTCCTCTATAAATTGTTCGCTAAATACTGCGAAGGTACTTGGTGCTAGACAGACTTGCAGCCCCAAGGTAGTCCAGGATACACATGTACTCTAAAATTCATCTTTCAGATTGCTAGGGCCAAAGGCTTTAGCAAAAGAGGTTACCTTCAATCCATAGTGAGTCTTGGGGTGCCACCCTAAGCATCTGCTGAAGAGTACCACAAAGTAGTGAATTTAATTACACTGCATTCCTAAGCCACGTAGCTTTCCTTATCATCAGATACCACTAGACTACATGACTCCACATGGACTTGGCAAAGTCTTCCGAACAACATGAGATTCATTTTACACCCTAAACTGGTTATATAAATCCTGTCCTTATGCTCTTCCACAAGATGGCTGTAAGGTCCAGAATTGTTCAAGCAGTTCAAACAAGCATCTAATTCTGGGTATTAATATTGCTAACTAGCAAAAAACATTTAGCTCTTGAAATGGGCAAAAGACAGCCTTAACAAAGCATTCTGGACATGTTACCTTTCTAACAAACAGAGCAGAGACATGGATCTTTAAGATGATAATTAACTAAATCTTTGGCTAGGTACTTCATTTCATCCACTCACATTGCTTAGAGATTATCTTAATGTGAATGGATCAAGAATTTGTAAATATCTCTTCATAGGTATCGACATGCTCCTACCATATTAAGCAGTGATACCTGATCACACTGACAGAGATTGAGACAGCAGGTATAAATTCTGTGTCACAGGCTTGGCTGCTGTTTGGAAATTTATTCTGATCCATGAAAATTTGTGTTTTCCCCTAGAAGCAGATGCAGTGCTCCAAACTATAATTGATGAGTATCTATCTAAGGTATTATTAAACATATGCCTCTTCATCATGCTATTTTATGCTTTCATGGGAGAAAGATTCAATTACAAAGACTTTATAACACTTGGAACTATAGCTCATTTTATATAGCCTAAAAGCAAAATCATTTTTAGAGAGAAATCCATTTTATTCCGGGATGCATTTCACACACAGACTTGCTTGACACAGATTCTCAGGTTCATGCTCATTTTCATGATTAATCTTTATAAAAGCTTTTACTCATTTTGATATATTTATTTTATTGATGTAAATAGCAATTATTGTCGTGTCAACTTGGCTTCCACTTATCACATTAATGCCTTTTCATTAGTACCACCCCTTGGTTAAGTGGAACTGAGATGTGGGGAGGATATTTTTAGGTTACTTTCTAATTAGACGTTAAGATAGCACAACTTCAGGGGCAAATAAGGTGCTACAGAGACAGATCTTGGGAGCCACTAATATTTTAAGGACAAGTCATTTGTTTCTAAGCTTGTACTCAATTTTGCATTGCAGTTCAGAACAACCAGATCTTGAGGTGATCATAAAAAAATTAAATGACTACAGCCTTTTGCACACAGATTTCAGAGAAAAAGAACAGACCACTTGAATTGTAGGAACGCTTCGCTCCTTCCCTTGACTCTCTTTGATGACAAGGGGGAAAAGTCAGTTCTCTGCTGACTTTTGGATTCCTTCTCAAGATGTTTACAGCAGAGGTTGATCTGAATAACTAAGCCAGTCTTCTGTGCTCACTTAGACCAAATGGTCATGCAAATCACAGAAGACTCTTTCTGAGGCTCACAGACATGAGTTCTAGAGATTTCCATCAAGCACTTGAGGTTTCCATCTGGCAGTGGAACAGTGATTCACTCTATGAGGCACCAAGTAAGTTTAAACAGATTTTTTTGCATACAGATTGCTCCCATGAGGGCATTACAGAGTGGGCAACTGGGAAAAGAAACAGAGAAGGGAAGATATTAGCACTGGCATGAGTCTTGCTACAGTCATCACCAGCCTCAGGTTAATGCTCCTGGTGAGGATCTGAGCCTGAAAAGGGCCATAAAATCACGAGAAGATTAATGATGGAGGCATCCTTACTCCAGAGGAGCTGCAGGCTGCAAAAGCATAACTTTTTTTCTGCTCACAATAGCTGTCACCACAAGCATAGTTTATAGCCTGTGACTGCTCAGAGACTCAGGAAAGACTGCTTCCTCCCTGGGACTTGGTCTGGAAGAAAAGAGGGAAGGATGGATGATTTTCAGGTTCAACTTCCAAGTAATCAGAAACCAAGAAAAACTATAGCATTTTTCCTATCATAAAGAATTATGGGGAAATCAGCCTGAAGAAATGAAAGTACCTCACTGATACTTCGTCCAGCTGCAGTCCTGCTGCTCCCTTTGCTGGCAGCCTTTCAGCTAAACCCCCTAATAACATTATCATGACACAGCCAACAGGATGGGAAAACTGAGGCACAGCTGGCCTCATCTTAGGCTATTCAGAGAGTGACAAAACTGGTAGAGGTGTACCACGTAAGGAAATCTCCCACTGTAACAAGGCACAAATAATGCCAAGGACATTTCACAAGGTTGTTACAACTAGCAGCTATGACATGATAGTTATATTTTTCTAAAAGAAAATTAAACCTCATGGAAACAAGATTATTTCTTTGCTTGTTCTAAAAAATCTCAACCATTCCACTCTTTTTAAGAATTGCTGGATACACGTTAATGCTTTCTCCCAGGCATACTCTTCATCCATGCTACTGAATGCAGTATGCACAGCCACATAGGTGAACAGGAACCTGGGCATAAACTGCCATTTCCACCAAAGACTTCTAGTTGTTCTTTCTGATGTGGCAAAAACTTTCCAGAGCCAACAAGGAAGTGCATTTCACATCTGGTAAGATCAAGGTTTATGAGTGACTTTGACAGAAGGGTGATGTGAACAAGATGTGTTTCAACACTGCACCTTTACAAGAGGAATTACAGTGTTCTCATTGAGATTATAGAAATAAAGAGCTGAGTGATAAGAGGAAAAAAAATGAAAAATAAAGTGTGGTACAACCCCCCCTCCCCCCCATTTTAAAATGGTTAGATTAATAGATATTTTTGGATATATTCAAAAATGAATCTAGCTCATCCTCCTTTCTTTATACATGATGGAGCTTCTGGTAGGAATCTAGGACCCTTTTGTAAACTCACAAAGTAAAATAGATTTAATGTATAAATTGGTAATGCATGTCCAGCTCTGCAGTGGGACATTCAGTGTATATATATATTCATACATATACACATGGTAAGGAACTGCTGATGTAAAGGTGCCGCTGATTTAAAGGTGCTGGATGACAGTAGAAAATAAAGAAGGACTTGGAAGCACAAAATCTGCCCTTCAGAATTGAGTCCCAGAGCCAACATTCTTTGTTGAGCAGTAGAGCAGCATGAGAAGCAAACCATCCTTTCTGCAGTCCTCAAGATTATCATTCAGAGGGTAAAGATGTCCTAGAACTCTTCTGAGTGACAGACATCCTTCTTGCTTACCAGAAGTTATCCCAATTCTCTCTCTACAGCTTACATGTTTGAATATAGTTTTCTTCATATACTGGCCAACAAGCAAAAGAGACAGAATTGGGCCTGTACGAAGAGGGAGGATTTTCTTGTGGTTACACGATCAGCAGAGGAAACAAGGGCTACTTCTGTGTTGGCTCAGCTACAATTCACTGTCTGATTGCAGACAAGTCCAAGAACCCAGTTGGGTTCATTCAGTTTCATACAGTGAATTTGGATGCAGTCAGCCACCCCCGTGCGCAGTGTCAGAGAAAAAGCCCATAAATAAACAGAACCGTAAGCACAGCCAGTGCCTACGTACAGCTACACTGTAATACAACCCAGTGTTCACAGGGTATTTCTCACTACAGCCCCATGTCTGGGAGGAATACCATGCATTGCGGTAAGCATCAGCTTTGAGTCATCTAGACTCTCTGGAACCACAGGCTTAGCTCCTTGGCAGGATTAATGCAGCTCTTCATCCTTGGAGTCAACATATAATTCTCGCTCATCAAAATGTTCACCTAGGAACTCCCACAAAATCAACCCAGCTTGCTCAGCCTGTAATAATCAAAGTACAAAACCAGGAGCTTACTACCTCAATTTCCAGTCTTGGGGAAGACACAAAAAAACCCTTCCTCTGAATCCCAGCCAAAGCAGCAGCACCTCTACCTGATCAATCTGTTTGCTACTTGCAGCAAATTATCCTTGAAACATTCACTGTTCAAGAAAAGCATTACAAGAAATACATTACAGACTCCACTAGCAGAAAACAAAGTCCTTTAGACAGACCAGGGAGATCTGCTTATACCCGCTGTTAGGGCTTTCTCTCCACTCCATGTCAAAGTGCTATTCCTTCCTAGTCCTGCACTCATTAATGGAATAGATTTCACTAGAACAGAAAAATCTCACATCTTTTAGTGGAACTATGGAAAAGAACTTAAGAGGAGTCTCTTGAGCATCTCTAAGAGCTCTCTTCAGGAGGTGACAGCTTTCAGGGAGGCCATTGCCATGCTCACATCACACTTTAAGAACAGAACAGATGATTTTTACACAGGAGTCCTCCTCGTTCCCCATGCAAATATATTTTGTGGAGGAAGAGATCAGCAATCTGCCTGCAGATCTGTTTTCTAGTCATCAGGCCCAGCACAGGGTTCACAGGCACCAAGCTTAAGAAGTGCATTTATCTCTACTTAAGTTTAAAACAGTGAGATAATAAGTGAAGCGATACAGCAAGTATAATACAGAACAAGGTAACGCACCTAACCATCACCACATGAGGACAGCAGTAGTGACTAAAATACAGCACCAGTTGCCCCACTGCTTTATCATCATGCAACAGGAAGGTCCTGTGCAGTGCATCCACTCCCAGGTGAGGTCTCCAACTTCACTACAAGTGCATCCAGCTTTTATATTGTTGAATAAACAAGTTTATGTGACAATTAGGCAGAAACATCTGCTTTCATTCTGCCTTTGAATTCCACCTCAAGGCTGGCCAGGGCTCAAGGAGGAACCAAGGAGGTTTGTGTACCTGTAGGCCTTGACACCATGCTTTAATGCAAGGAAAGGTTAATACATTCCCATAATGCTTTATGTAAGCAACAACTCTTGCTAACGAGATGTTTTGTCCAAGATGCATATTTTGTTAATGATCATACATATTTTGCTAATGATTGGATACTGATGCTGGGTTGTGAGATTCATCTGGAGGTCAGCTTTGATTCGAGGCCTGCCATTCAGTACTTCAAGATCTTGTGCAATGAGGGCAGGCCCCATGAAGTTGGCACCTAGGATCCACTGGTGGGTGACTTCAGCACTGCAGCTACACAAACAACACTAGAGTGTGCAGGCTACAAACTCTTCAATATCTGGAGTTACTTTTACTAAGTGTGAAACAAGCACCACCTGTAGGAGACAGAAACTACGCACCAGCCAGCCTCAGCCTGCTGACCCCCTGTCCAGCTTGGAAAGCTTCCCTCCTCAACCAAGCTGCTGATTTTCATGAAGATTACAAGAATTTAATAATCTGTAAGACTAACTTCTGCCAGATTCGTTGTACTAGTTAGCCAATAAATACTGGCTTAAAATTAGCCAAGGGCCTTCAACGCTATTGTGACTGAAAATATCTGGTAAACAGATAGCATGACCGCAGAAATTCTGTTTTTTTTTGAGAAACCCAACATGCAGACAGATGAGAACAGAGGAGCACCCCAATGCGTGTGCTGGTCATGAGTTTTTAGAATGGCCCTTAGTACCCTACTGCATGCCTGGTGGGGCAGAATAAGGTATATCCACTGATAACAGCTGCCAGATGGAAACACTGGAAAATGCTTTGGTATTGAATTAATTAAGAGGGCATAAGGCAGGAGGCATTGCTGCCTGGCAAGAGGCATCAACAACACACTAGAGCTTTGCCAGAGCTAAATATACCTAGCAAACAGGGAAGATCAACACATACTGCATTTCCTTAGCTCTATTCTGCTCCAAAAATCCTCTTCCTCTTTGTGAAAGCTAAAATTTAAAAGGTTATTGCCCTTCCTCACCTTCTCTCCTGCCATATATCTTCTGAGAGCTTGTTATTTGACAAGAAAGTTCAGTATGACACAAGGAATGCAATGAAGCCATCTCTGAGGCATCTTTCCTGCAGAACAGAGCATGGTTTCCCCCACACTTCATTCCCAATACTAGAGTTTGATTACAGTCTTTTATATATTCTATAAAAGCTTTGAGAACTTCTTCCAGGAAGAGCTCAGGAAAGAGCACAACACAGTAGATGAGAAGCCTCATTTTACATCTTTTATTTTCTTTAAAAAACCAGCTTTTACGCATAGCTCTCCAACTGCAATCTGATTTCTCCATCAGCACTAGAGAACAGTAGCAAGATTCAAGCCTCAGAATGCCATTCTTGCTCATATCCTCTTGCCACAAACCAAGGTCTCCTTAGTCACAGACAACTTTCCAGCTGCACGTGATCTGCACTGCTTTATGCAAAGAGAAGGTGAAGATCACCAGCGCTGTGCAATTGCTTATGGCCATGGGAGCTGCCTCTGCTCACACCAACAGCCTATCAAACCTACCCCTAAGACAGAAACCAATGCAGAAAACACACCCAAAACTAATTTCAATTAAGAATTCTTTTCATCAGCCTCTGCAGGCTTGAAGTGCTCTAAAAAGATCTGAAAACAAATGAAGTTAACAGCTCAGACTGACAGGTATCCCGGCACATACACACGGGCAGCATGCAAGCCAGAAGCAGGTACAGGCTGTTCTGTGACAGACTGGCAGCCTTTTCTTTTGTGTTCCAGTCCTGCAAATATTTGTCTTAAAACATGAGGAAAGCGGAAAAATGACTTCATTATCCAGATAGATCTATGGTCATTCATAACATTTACATCATTTGGCTCCGTGAAGTACTTCACTCCTTTACAATGAATTCAAGAAAGTACTTACCAAACAAATCTTTTTACTATGTGCAACTTTTCCACTATACAAAAAAAAAGGAACATCACACTACTCATCAATTTCCACAGCTACTAAGCCTTGTGGACTTGCTGCTCAACAGAGCAAAACCGAGTTCTGCTGATCACATACCTCCAAAGCGTTACTCCTGCCTTTCTCAATGACTTTCTGAATGTACATGCAAGAAAACCTCCAAATTCAGAAATTACGATACATTCCCCAGGACCCCTACACCTGGCCAGCAAAATAAGTACTCCTTAATAACTCAGTTACAAATTTGCCTTCTAAGAGATAATTCCTGTAAGGATTTTTCTGCGTGAAGAACTCCGCAAAATGATCGCAGCAGCCCTAAAGAAACGTGGGGGGCGGGGGGGGAAGGGAAAAAAAAGTTCGGTGCTTCCGGTGACGGTCAGCAAGAAATACCTGCAGGCTGCAGACACCCAGACGTCTCGCTGCTCACTCTCTCTCCCCGGGACTTCTACAGAAACGCGCGAGCGGTGCACCGAGCCCCGCCGGCCCCGGGCTGCCTCCCTCGGGCCGAAGGCAGCAGCGCTCCGACGGCGGCGCGGCGCCTAGCGGGACCCGAATGCGACCCCGGAAAGACGCGCTCCGCCTGCAGCCCCCGAACGGCGGCCCCGCGGTGCGGGCGGTACTGACCGGCCGTGGGCACGTCGGGGACCAGCTTGAGGGGCCCGATCTGCCGCAGCTGGAACGCCGTCCGAACTTCGTGGCAGCTGGGAGCCCTGCCCGCCGCCAGCCCCGCCGCCGCCGCCAGCAGCCACAGCAGCAGCAGCCCGCGGCTCCCACCGGCGGCCATCTCGCACCCAGCGGCC
>JAOWBP010054014.1:0-10283 GCA_028571105.1 Tragopan temminckii
GGTCTGCAGGGCAGGAGGGCATACCCACTCCTACTCTCAGCACATGCTGCCAAGGGGCTCAAGAGCTGCACAGGTTTCATAGAATCATAGTATCATTAAGGTTGAAAGACCACTGAGATCATCCAGTCCAATCCCAACCCATTCCCACCATGCCCATTGAGCCATATCCCTAAGGGTCGCATCTTCACATTTTTTGAACATCTCCAGGGACAGTGATTCCTGCTTTCCTCTCCTGCCCTGGAGATGTTACGCTCCAATTGCTTAACCTAATTTTTCAACTTCTCAGCCTCATTTAACCTACTGTGGTGAGAGGCAGGCAGTGCATAGCCAGCATCTGAGTTTCTCACCCTTCAAGCCAGCTGCAGAGCACCTAGAGAGCAGACGTGGAATCACTCTGAGTCAGCCTGTCTACCTTCAGATAGGCAACCCAAGAACTTTGCCATGGGTATCCCAAGGTCCTTGTTGTGTAGGGGGATCAGCGCAGAAGCGGTGGCCCCTCAGAAGGTGAGGGCTTTGTCCCCTGTGCAGATGGAGGACATCTGTGAGCATCTCACTTCCAAGAGGTGGTCTGGGGGACCTGAGTGGCCCAAGCTTATGCATCTGTTTAACAATTACCTGGAAGAAACCATCAGCTGCACCCATTTGCAGTTAGGCAAAGAGCATCCTCTGGTAGCAGAGGATACGGGGCAGGCTGGGAGCACAGTTAGGATGGGGAAGGGAAGGTTGGATGGTGCTGGAGAAGCAGAAAGCAGAGAGGGTGAATCACACTCTGCACCCCAACAGCGTGCAGCTGGCTGTGGGCAGGAGGGGATTTCTGATGGGAAATAATGAAATGAGGGTGGAAGGTAGGGAGTAGGAGGAGTGCAGTGCCTTGCTCTGCAGAAATCCCCTTTGCTTGTGATATGTTTGAAGCAGTTTTGTCTGTCCACCAGAGGGTCTCCAGTGAGAGGTCTGGGAGTCCATCAGGGATGCAGTGCCTTTTGTGCTCCAGAGCTGTGATCCCAGGGCCTGTGTGGACAAAATCTCCCTCTTCTTGAGTGCCTAGGAGGAGTGTGGGATGTCATTCATTTTTCCTCCAGAGAACGATTAATTTCATAATCGCGTAACATTTAAAATAACTGCATAATAGCCAGAAGCAGACCAAGGCTCCATCTTTTCTTGGAGTTGGGGACGCAGTGGCATGGAGGGCTTCCAGATGTAGTACCTGTGTTTGGGAAAAGCTGCCAGAGGATTAGGCAAGGGGAATACCTGCAGTCCCTGGTTAGAATCTGAAGTCACATCTGATGCTCAGATTTCCAGACATGGACAGGAGGAACTTTCCTTTAAGGATTTTTTTTTTTTTTTTCCGTAAAGCACACAAAACAAAAACTGAAGGTGGGACAAAGGGGTACGTATTTATTACCCTGAGGACCGAGAAATCATAAGACATCTGTTCTATTTACTGCGCTTAGTAGGCATTGTTGTACAAACCCCACCTCCAGCCATGCAGCTTCTGGAGGGACAAGTTTGTACCGAGCGATTCTGGAAAGATGAGAGAGATTCCTGGAGGAGAGATTTACATTGCCTATCATCTTATCACCAGCCTGTCCCTCTTGCTTTTTTATTTCTCTCTGCAGCAAGAGGGATGATTAAAGAGCTGGGGATTTAATTACAGCCAGATTCGCCTGGGGGAAAAACCCACTCGGTGAAAGGACCTTGCAACAACAAACAGAAAGTTCTCCAGTTTCCTTGCTTTGAAGGATTTAGATGTGTGCAGGGGGTGGAGGTGGGGAGAAGGCAGGCGATTAGGCTGCAGTTTGCAAAACACACGTTGCCTCTGCCCTGTGAGGCCAAGTGCTGGCTCAGCAGTTCGGCCCTCCCCATCTACTCTCCGTGCAGCCCAGACACCCTCTGTTCTTGTAAGGTGTGAATGACTTCTCATGTTCTTTCTGGCATTGCAGTCTCCATAAAATAACTTCCTTCTCCTTCCACCCAGACCAGTGCGTGGTTTTGTAACGCTTTCAGCCCAGCAGGACCAGTCCCCACTGTTTGGTGCCCACTCAGGTCTTCCCCAACCTGTACCTAGCTGTGGTTCTGCCATCCAGCACCGCTCTGGCCCTGGAAATTTCTAGGCTGGAAATAGAGGTCTTGTTGCTGGGCTCTGCCCTGTTCTTTTTTCAGTGAGCACTTCTGAAGGAGTCTGTAGGAACAGTCTCCTGTCCCTTGGCCAAAGGTGAATGTGGAAGACCAGCCAGACATCTGCTGGGCTTGATGGGACAAGGGGAAATGGTTTCAAACTAAAAGAGGAAAGATTGAGAGTGGATGTAAGGAAGAAGTTTTTAACAGTAAGGGCAGTGAGACACTGGCAACTACTGGTTGCCCAGAGAAGTAGTGGACGCCCCATCCCTGGGGACACGCAAGCTCAGGCTGAAGAGGGCTCTGAGCACCTGATCTAGTGTAGGTGTCCCTGTTCATTGCAGAGGGGTTTGACTAGATAGTCTTTAAGTGTCCCTCCCTATTCAAACGATTTTATGATTCTATGGACTTAAATTTTTTTCTACGTAACTACCTGGGGATGAATGCTGGTCCCATGCAGCAAGGAAACTGCTCTGCTGAAAGGTCTGCCAAAAACTAACACCTCAAACTTTCAAACAGTAAAAACCTTCTCTACTCTGTAAGGAACTGAGGAGAGTTGTTGCTGATATCAGCAAGTTGGCTCTCCCAGGTGAAGAGGAGTTCTATTGGATGCAGTGATAGCAGAGGTAGTTTTCTATGTGAGCATCTGACCTAGTCTAGTGGAAGGAATCACCAGGGCTAAGCCAGCAGAAAGGCAAGGAGATTTGGCTGTTCTGCATTCATCAGGAGACTTATTTGCCTTGACAGAAGGAGAAGGGGAAAAAATGCGTTGGTTTTTCCTGCGACATGTGTATACAGCCACGGGCAGTGCCTGTTATTTCACTTGCAAACAATTTCCTCTCCTTTTTGTTTATTGATGACAGAACACATTCCAGCCAGGTACACCATCTCTGCCCGGCACTTCAAAGGAGGTCAGGTTACAAAGCAAGCACCATCCCTGCGATTAACTGCAGGAGGGACAGCCTGTGGGAGCCCAAGTGGAGGCTGCAAGCAAGGAAAAAACCCAGAACTCTCTCCAGAACTCTTCTCCAGAACAGCATCCCCACTTTTCTAGGTTTTTCTTCCTCTTCATCTCTTTCTACAGGTTTAGAGAGCTTATTCAGTTGGACTAGGTGATTTTAGTGATCTTTTCCAACCCTGATTCCATGATTCTGTAATTCTGTACATGGCTCAGGAAAGATCTCTGCTGGAGGTGATGGGTTTTCAGATCTCATTTCTGGCTGGAAACATTTCCTGAGCACTCAGCAACTGGAACTATTATCCAGCACCTAAATTCAGATGTTGGTAAATAGAGTCCAAACTCAGCGTGATGGGTCTTTGTGGCTTTTGGATGCATTGGCAGTATAACCACACTGGGAATGGGCAGCAAAAGCTGAGGGGGCCTAGTAAGCAGTGGGGAGGCTGGGGTCCATATTGCCCAAGGATGGCTGTGTGGCCTGGAACAGAAAGCAAGTGACACAGGCTGATGCATGCCGCTCCCGTGGTGATCCAAATAGGCTTCACCTGATGATATACTCCATGACTCAAGGACGGGCAGGGCCCAGGCTGCACCTCATGGTGAATCCCAGTTAAATGTTCAAGTCCAGGCAAATTGAGAGACCTTCCCTCTGGAGGCGCAGCAGAGCCAAGCCATGTTTGGGTGATGCCACCGCCGAGCGGAGTCACGCTGAGGGCGGGCTGTGCCCCATCCTGTGACTTGGCGCAGCCTGGGCAGGAGGGACTGAGAGGCTGCAAGACGTTAATGATGCCGCTTCGTTTGGGAGTTCTCAGCTTAATGAAGCGTGACTCAGCACCTCCTCCACCCACCTGAATTGAGTAGGAGCCACTAGGGCTGGCCTCCTCTTCCTCCCACCTGGCCCATGTCCATGGCAGGGCATGCGTCCTGCGTGACTCAGGTCACCCCATCCACGACCCAGCCTCACAATGCACAGTCCCCAAGGATACCAGGTGGGTGGCGCAGCCTGGGAAAGCCATGTGGGCCTCGTGCCACTGTCACACACATGAGCTGAGCTCCTCAGCCCTGCCCAAGGGTGGGACAGGGAACAGCAGGAAAAGCATGTTCTGGGAACCCAAATTTCTGCATGGCAGATGTGTCCCCATGTGAAAATTTGCTTGTGTTCTGAGGGAAAACAAAGGGGTTCATTGTGAGATTTTTTATTAAGTTGTAGCTTGTGGGAGAAAAATACAAATGGTACCTGTTGCTCTTTCAGTCAACTTTATTGTATTTTCACCCTGTTGCTATTTGCTTTTTACCATTTGTTCTTGTTTTAGTATTTATACTGTGTCTTGTTTTTTTTTTTCTTCCGGACAGTTTGCCATAGATTAACATTTCTTTTTAATAACTTCCTTCCTTATTTATTTTGCACCAGTTTCCCTTTGGTGGATTTTGGGTTCCTCCCTTAGGATTAACACAGTAAGGCTGAGTGTAGCATAGTAGTGGCCCAAGTTAAATCCGAGCACCAAGGTTTTCTTTAGGCTGCTCTCCAAAACTATGTAAAAGACAAACGCTCCCTCGGATTTACATTTTTGCTCCTCCTTTCCACCCCCTCTCCCCTGGTTTTTGCTTAAAATCTGTAAAACCAGTTCCCCATCTCTTGTGCCTGCTTGTACTGCTGCGTCTGGATATTAGCATCTCTGTCATTCTTGTTTCCTGTATAAAAATGATGAACTGCTCAATTTGTGTAGTTATAGTGTAAAATAATGGCAAGAGAAGGTACAAGAGAGGAGTTATTTTCCTCCTCTGCATACAGTTGTGCAGTTCTGCTTTGGAAGATCTCACCAAGTGATTTCACAAGGAAAATCTCAAGTTAAAAATTTCAGTTTTGTCAACAGGTGCCTTTAAGTAGTTTCAGTCAACACTGTTGATTGAGCAGTGACGAATAGCTCATGCAAGCATCACTCAATAGAGAGATCATCATCTGACTTATCACTAAGATATAAAATGCTCAAAATGATGGTAAATGTCTTCAAGTCATTAACTGCAACGGCAAAGTCCCTTTTTCTCTTCCCAGGAAAGCAAGGAAATAATGCATTTTCTCTCTTTTATTTGCTCTCTGAGCTTGTTTCCATCAGTATAAGCTGGACTAACACTGCCCATGCGCTTCTTCCTCAGGTTGTCCAAGGCCTGGTGATTGAAAAACTCACAAGCCGTTGCACGGAGCAGACCCTGCTCAGGCTTAGCATCCTCGTCTTTGCCGGCGTGGGGCTGGGCATGGTAAGATTTGCTGAGAAGTCATCCACGGGGCCTTCCACCATCATGATTTGCAGGTGGGCAAAGAGCCTATTTGTCACTGGCAGTGCTACCGCGGCCCTGCCAAGCTGTGCTTGGGGGGAGCCGGCCAACCTGGGCCTCTGCAAACACACAGCGTTCGACAACGATAAGGAGCTGTGTGAGTAATAGCTGCAGGGATTACAGAGTAATAATCCCGCACAGAAACCCATGCATCCGTCCTGAGTCACTGGATTTGCACAGAGATCCTACCTTCCGTCTTCGAGTGGCCGCATTTCCTGAACTGCCCAGAAAGTAAATGCAGATTATGGAGAGGAAAACCACTGCGGTTGTACTGTACCCTGAGACAGCTGAGGATGTTGTCTCATCTTTCTGGCTTTGTTTTACTAATTCCTCCAAGCTTAGAGCATATGGGGAAGAAGGTAGCAAGGAAATAGCTGAGCTCCTCTGTTTTGGTGTTACCCATCACCAGTGTGTCTGGATGGGTGAGAAGTGGCCTCAGAAGTCAACTGGGAAATCCCATTGACAGGGGCAGCTCTACTGGCAACACTGTGGCAACCAACAGTGCTGCCCAAGGGATGGCATGATCTAGAGAGAGTAATTCCCATTTTCCACCACAGCCAGTGGTGGAGGGACACATGAAGCCAATGTGTGGAAAGGGGAAAGTGGGGAAGGGAAGTTGTTGGTTTGAGAGCTGACAATTACACCATGCCTGGAGGGCTGTGGACATCCTGACAGCATGGCCTGGGGACAGGGGTCAGCAATGACATCCCACGAGAGCTATTCATAGGCAGATGCAGCTGCTGGTCCCGCTGAGCAAAGAGTCCTTATAAAGGATGTGACGGAAGTCCTTTGCTTTGTCCCAAGGCATGGTTATGCCCCATCCTCCCTCCTGCCCTTTGGTTCCCAGGCACTGGCTTTTGAGCCCAGCTGCTGAAACTGCAGGGTCTGCCTTCCCTGCCTTGACAGTTCTCCCAGATCTCCCCTGGTGGAGAAGGCTGATTTCTGCTCAGCTGAGGGTGGGTGGCCAATAGTACACTTCACCTGACCCAGTCCTCCCAGAGCAGCAAGAAGATATTTCCCAAGACATTCAGCTCTGGGTCTACTCTTTCTGGCAATTTCCTTCAGCCTGCAGCCCATGAGGACACTCTTACAAGGAAGAGGATCATCACTGCCTTTTTTTTTCCTACCACTGCTGTGTTGTCCTCCAATGACATTTGCCCTGGCGAGGACTTTCTCCCTGTCTGGATGTTTATGTACCAAATACCCGCTTCTCTGCCTTTGTTCTCCAGTTCCCTAAGCAGGAGTTCCTAGTTCTTAAGCAAAACATAGGTAAAGCGCCCCTCCGAGCAGAGAAACCTTGCCATGTACGAGTCCAGAGGGGAACTAGGAATAAACCTCGCTATTTCCAAGTCATTAGTTAGCGATGGCTCTGGGCTGCTCCATCTTCTGTAGCCAAGAGGCACAGACCAGATTTTATGAGCAAGAACCCCAGAGAATGAAAGTTCTGGCTTGGCCAGTGACTGAGCTGTTTTCCAGCCACAATAACGCACCTTGAGACGAGGGTGAGGGCAGAGACTTGCAAGGAAGCAGGAGTTTCCTTTTCATGCCCCAGAGAAATCTATTTATTTGACCAGCAGGGCTGAGAGCCGATCCAGCTCCGCCGCTGAGGGATCCTCACCACTTTTGTTTTAAGTATTAAACAGCTGGAGGGATGTCTTCACTAAGAATATGTGCAATAACAAAATCATTACTCTCCCTAATTATGCTCGCTAATGTGCGCCTTATGGCCGGAAGACCTATTCCAGATTACTGAATTTGATGAATTTATTAGTAAGGAAGCAGAAGAACAGGATTAGAAATCCCAAAGGTATGGTATTACATAATGCTCCAGGTTCATTTATTTTGACAAGCTTAGTTTGGTTTTAATTACTTATGATAATGAGCTGAAATGCCTTCTCTAGGCTGTTTTGTATAAGTAATGGAGGCTTCCTGAAGTACACTGCATGCATCTGCTGCAGAACATCTCCTTAGGACTTGGACGAGAGACAGAGTCCTGGGGGAGGGCGCGGGGATGTCACTAATTCCCAGACACTAAAAATACCCACGGCAGTGCTGGAGAATGTGCTGCCAGATTATAGGGCAGGGGCTGCTCCTTGTGCTGCATCCTTAGAATGATTCCCAGCACACAAATGGTGGAAAAATATTGGAAAAGAAGGAAAAAAAGTGGGGAAAAAGATAGGCAAAAATCAGAAAATGCAAAGGAAAACCAGGGAAAGCAAGGAAATCCAGGGAAAACCATAGAAAACAATGGAAGACCATGGTGAACAGGAAGAAGCAAGGGTAAACAGGGTGATGCAAGAGAAAAGGGGAAAACAAGGGAAAACAGTGGAGAAAGAAGAGAAAATGGGAAAACAAGAGCAAACAGGTTAAAACAGTGGAAAATAGGGGAAAAAGGTGGTGAACAGTGAAAATAAAGCTAATACAACAGAAAACAGAAGAAAACAGCAGAAAAGGAGGGAAAAAATGGGAAAACAATGGAATGCAAAGGAAAATCAGGGAAAACAAAGAAATATGAGGGAAAACAAGGGAAGATCATGTAATACAAGGATAAAGAGTTAGATACAAGGGAAAAGAGGAGGAAGCAAGGGAAAACAGTGGAAAAAAGAAAGGAAAATGGGAAAATGAGCAAACAGTTGAAAATAGTGGAAAATAGGGGAAAACAATGGAAAACAGGAAACAAAGAAAAGACAAAACATGGATAAACAGGTGAAAACAATGGTGAAGAGTTGAAAACAAGGGACAATAAATGAAAACCAAAGAAAACAAGGGAAAAGTGATCAAGACAAAGGGAATCAAAGGAAAACATGGGGAAAGCACTGGAAGAAAATGGATGAAAGACCTTGAGACGGCCAAAATGACACCATCACAAATCAGTTGTGGCTCCCACAATTTGCCTAAAAGTCCTAGATTTGGCTTGAGATAGTTTTCTGTATTGCTTCTTGCTGCAAAGCTGCTCTGTGTGCTCTCTAATGATCCATGTTCCACTGTGTCTTGTCACTTAGGCCCTGATGAGGACCGTATGGCATTACTGCATCATCGTGGTGCCACTGGTGTTTGCCTTCAACGTGCAGGGCACCATCACTGACAGCATCCTCACCAAGGCCGTGCCCTCCTCTGACACCGGTAAGGCTCATCACAATCATCAAACTTGTCTTTTTCTCTTCTTTGGGTCCATCAGGTGGTGGTGTTTGAACAATGCTGAGTAAGCATCTTGCTCCCAGGCCACCAAGCGCTGGGCTTCTATTAGGCCTGGACCTTCAGCACCATTTGCCCTGCACAAAGTGAGGTCCCCATCCTGATAGGCCTTGTTCTTTGTGAGCAGTTCCCTCACAAAGCAGACACTGACTCCAGTGCCATCGTCCCTAACTCAGCACCAAGCCATCTGCTTTACCTCTCTCCCCTTTGGCCACGTTTCTATGAACAGTCACTGCATTTCTCTGTACAGCGGGGCACAAATCTTCACACATGCAGTATTTCTTCAGTCAACAAAGATACTTCCACGCAGGACCGTACTGAGAATCAGATTTAGAGTCCGTTAATGAAGTTTATAAAGCACTTTGGAGATGCTTCTGGATGAAGAGCTTTTCTAAATGTCACTCCAGTAGTTTATTTGTAGAATTGAAGATTGCCTCTGCTTGTCCTTCATGGCAGGGGAGTTGGGCTAGGTGACTTTTAAAGGTCCCTTTCGCCCCAAATGATTCTATTATCTTGTTATGAGTGCTGGAATCCCACAGTGTTCAGGCACTGTGCTTCCACCTGAGAGAGAAGCCCTGGGTCTGCATGGAGGCAAGGGATGGAATGTACTGGGAGCAAATCTGCTGCTTCGTGGCTTGGAGCAGCACTCATCAGGGAGGGGGAATATTGGAGGAAGGGCACCAAGGGGCTCTAGGGCATGAAGCAAGGCTGGAACTCATCCAGATTCTGTTCAAAGGGGCTTTGTAAGGAAAAATGGAGCATTGCTCGGCTGTTAAAGCCAGCCTAGAGGCGAAATTCAGTCAGAGGAAAATGGGTTTAGTTGCCTCACTCTGGTCCTCGCTTGCGTATGTTGTTACGACAGAATGGGATGGACGCAGATGGGTGGGATGGAGACAGCCCATGGGGTGGCAGGAGAACATTTTGGGACACTGGGAGGGTATGGGCTCTATTGTGGCCATCCATCCCAGGCTGATGCCATGCCACATGTTCCTGGATCAAAACCAGGCATGATGAGGGGGAGACACAGCTGGCATGGAGGATTGCAGCATTGGAGGAAAACTGTCTTCATTGGTCCTTCATGCCCCTCACCCTTACGACATGCTTCCTCCTCACGGTGTTCCCCAGGGAGGAGGCTCTGTTCCCAAGCAGGGCAGGAATGCCTTACGCAGCAGAGCCATGGCCCTGCAAGCTGCCTCCTTGCAGCAGCTGTGGCGTGGGTGTCCCTGGGGGCAATGCTGCCATGCAATGCCACTCCAGCACAGAGGTACTGCACCCAAAGGGACGGCAGCTAAAGCGTGGCTGCTTCCTCTGCCAACCCAAAACTGGCTCTGCAGAGGACCCATTTAAGGCCACTCCTACAGAGGCTGATGAATTCCACAGAAGGAAATGGAGTGAAAATGATTTCATTCGTTTCCCTTTGATATTTTTTTTCCCTCCCCATCTTCAAAGGCAGGAAGGGAAAATGTTGCACGGCACACATGTGTGCTGCTCTACCGGGTGTGTGAGCTGGTGGGAGCGCAGCCCCAAGCCAAGGCGGGCCCACAGCCACACAAGCACTCCTTGTCCCCTGAGAATGGGGGTCTTGTTACTGCTTTATGCATGGAGGCAGGGAGGAAGCAGAGCAGGGCAGCATCCTGGACCCATATCTCGTGATTTGATTTGCACATCAGGCACAAAGCCT
>JAOWBP010054015.1:0-10282 GCA_028571105.1 Tragopan temminckii
AGAACTTTCCCCTGACATTCAACCTAAATCTCCTCTCCCTCAACTTAAACCCATTTCCCCTTGTTCGGTTGTTGTCAACCCTTTCAAAGAGTTGGTTCCCCTCCTCTACGTAGGCTCCTTTTAGGTATTGAAAGGCTGCAATTAGGTCACCCTGAACAAGCCCAGCCTGTCTTCGTCTACATAAAACACAGCAGAAGATTGTTCCAATGCATCACTTAACTGAAACGTAGAGCTCTAGCAGAACAATTCTGTGTAAAACACCAATACAGAACACCACTGCAGAGAATACACACACCCATTCTTTTACAGTATGTATTCCATCTCTGTTATTTTGAAGCAGAAAGTTGTACAGCTAACATATTCCTTAAACATATCCACTCTCACTGGATGGACAAGTTCCCTGCAACTAGTGGAACTCACTTCCCCCAGAAAAGAAAGAAAAAGAACAACTGGAAGAGCTGCAGTTTCATTCTAACACACAACTAACCAAGTAAGCTTTATTCCAAGGCTTGAAACAAACAGGCAATCCCTGTCCTCCTGGCCCCCAAATCATTTATTCTTCAGACAATAAGAAAAAAAATTGAGGGGAACGGTGGTGGACAAGAAAATGATTTCGGTATGTATTCATTTATCTCAACCAAAATTACAACTTACACTCAACAATCTCACTTTTTTGTAATTTAACAACTCCTAAAGGCCTCAAATAATCTTAAAACTGTGGGAACTTGTACAGTCAACTGCGTTCTTCAGAAAAACAAGTCCAGTGAGTTCTTCCCCAAGTCCTACAGGAATTCGGGCTTGTCTCAAAAAACCACTTATATTTAGCTGATAAAATTGTAAGATATATATATATACAACAAATATATATATAATAGAAATAAAATATATATATATATACACACACACACAGATGAAAAAGAGTGGGATCCTCATTCAGTTAATCACACAAAATGTCCACTTAAGAGCAAATGCACCTATTCCATACTTAGGTTCCAAAATGTACAAACAGAATCAACAGAAATAAACATAGAGAGTAAGAAGTCAGATGAAAGCAACCATGACAAATGTTTGGCATGTTCTTAAACGTGATATACACATCTGAAAAAAATATTACAATAAAACTGCACTTTGCGTACTTGTACTGGAGAAACTGCTCCTTATACTTTAAAGATTCATTTTACCCTATATAGCTTTTTGTGTATTTGTGCAATGACCAATACACATGACCAGAAGTGAAAAAATTATAAACAGAAAAAATTGCTTAGCTGCATTTCATGGCAGTGCATTTTTTCGTTTGCATATTCCTGAGACAAACACACTAAGACAAACTGTACATGATACAACGCAAAGATTGGAAAAACTTCAGTATCCATTTGATAAGTATCCTCCTAATATTACCCATTATATACATTGTGAAATTACAGCGTAGGTATGGATATACATTTTGATGACTATTCCATGTTCCAAAACTCTGTAATACCAGATGTGCTGAGGTCTCTTGCATTTGGCTCTTTGTGAAACACTGCATACACACCTCAGCTTATAAAACTTGGGTTATGTCCACAGTTTTACCTGTTTGTAATCTGTGAAGCTAGCATTATCAAATGTGTTCCTATTACTTATATTTGTTGGAACCAGAACACAAAACTTAGGAGACATCTTTTTAGTGATGTTGGTCAGGTTACAGTTAATGGCATATGAAAACAATACACAGACAATGAAACCATAGTCATGCTCTAAAACTTTATAGCACATAATAGTCTCTTCCCAGAGGTAAAATCTAGAAAAGGCATACGCTGTTGGGATATGCAAACAAAAGGAACGGAACAGGAAATGGAATGCAACCATACTACGTACCATTAAAAACGTCTATTGAATAGCCCTCAAACCTTGTTTATTGTTACTCAGCTAAACGTGCCTTGATCCTCATTTTCCTCATTTCCAAAGAACCGTGACTCAAGCCTGAAGCGCAAATTTCCAGGTACTGCTTCTTCAGTGAGTACATCGCTTCAGTCTGCCAGGGTCCTCCGTATAAATTGCTCTGGTTTATTACATAAATGTGCATAACCTTTCTGTATTCCTTGCCACAGCTGTAAATGAATTCTCACGTATTCAAATAAAGCAGGCTGCATGACCGCACCGACATTTGAAATGTTTAAGGTGAGTTTTGGATGAATCAACTAGAAATTTTTTTTTCTTTCAATCCAAGTATTGTTATTACTGCGGAAGAGGGTAGAAATTCTCTCATGAAATGTCTTTCAAAATGCATATTAGGAAAACATTAACAAGATCACAAAACTATGAGTCAAAGGGGTATAATTTTTGTACCCAGTGAATTGAATCTTTGGTTTTTTTTGTTTTTTTTTTTTTTAAGTTATACAGGAATATTTTACACGCCCCAAATTTTGTATTATAGAAAGATCTGAAAATTTACTTCACTTTCCCAAAAAAAAGAAACTTCACTCTATCATGTTCTAGACTTCCCATAGCATTGTGACAGCAAACTTGGGTTAAGGTAACAACTCTGGCTAAGGAAAGATGCCATCTCAAAAAATCTAAACCTATGATAACAAAGAGTATTTTTCTTCTATTAGCAACAGGAGAAGCCTGAAAAACTTTATTAAAAAAAATGTACTTGCTGTTAAATGTTTTTACAGTGGGAATTGTCTGCTGAATAGAATAACTGCTAATTAGCTTTAAAATAAAAATTCCAGCCACGTGACTCAGAAAAAAAGCTATTGGGGAGCCAAAGAACAACCAGGCAGCATCATTCGGTGTGCTACCTGAACAGGGGCGGTACCGTTAAAGGTAGCATACACTGTAATGAAATAGTCTTAATGTAGGCAGTAATTGAAACAACATTTTTGTCATCTTCAGGGACTTAATTTCCAAATTCAGATGGTTAAAACTTTACAATACCACAGAAGGAATAAATACTAACCTGCCCATGTCTGGCCTTTACTACACAGGTTTAGTGACACCTGTCATCTGATGAATGTAAGGCGGCATTGGTTTGTCCAGTTGTCACTGAACATGCCTCAAAAGGAGAAAAGAATAAAGTAAAATAAAACTCATCTCAAATTCATGCGCCAGTAGACCACACAGGCACACTCTGCAGGTCGTCAGGAATAAAGCCAGTCTAGACATCAAGTAGCAAAAAAAAAAAAAAAAACAACAAACCTTAAAACATTTCCAGACTTAATCGACGCCCTATTTGGAGCTGTGTGGAAATTTCTCCTCCTTAATCATGTCCAGCAGAGCCCAAAGCCCCAAACTCCTGATTAGCACGAGTTTGCTTTTTAATTCTTCTCTTTATTGCTAGCAGCATACTTGATACCAGTTACCATCTGAATAACTGCTTTACAGAAGGACAGATACTTGAGAGATGTTACTTTTATTATTATTGATCTCGAAGTAGTGACTCTATGACAGCAGATATTAAAAAAGCCCTCAGGATTTTTTTCTGGGAATAAATGTATCACTGTCCAGTCATAACACTGATGTGTCACCATGTAACGATAAATTTTCTCAAGCAGAAAAAACTGCAAAGCAGCAACAAAAAGAACCAGAAGTAATAATTCTTCTGCTGAGCAAGGCCAGCTGGAGCAATAGAGATTTATTACAGAACTCTCATCTTTTTCTCACTTGTAAGTCACTTTTCAAAGATCAAGAGGAGAATTAGACAGTAGCAAACCTTATGTGCGTTATGTCTGTGAAAATTACTGTCAGGAGGACCCAACAAATTTTAACATCATGTTCTTCTCCTCCCCTGTTGACACCACAGCCTTGGTTCCAGTCTCCATTTCACAGAATCAGGGCTACAATTACTATTATTTCATACACAATGGCACTGTAATAGGTGTGGACACGCTACTTCACAAATTAAGTCCTAAAGACTTTTTCTGAGTTGATGTGTATCATTTACATTTTCTTAGCAGTCATTTTATTCTTGTCTGTTTACGAATGCAAAAAAAAAAAAAAGAGAATCTCATGGTAGGAGAAAGAAACAGAAGGCCTGAGAGTAAAAGAACTTATTCAGAAATGAGAAACAGATGTACAGCTTTGGTGTTATATTCTTTTTAATAGCATTCTTTACAAAGAATTGCTCAGTAAAAAGACATTCAAAAAAGAGAATCTGGCTCCAGGAATGCTTTGTAGGATGAATGTTACTATATGACTAAAGAAGCATACAAAAGCTCTTTAATCACAACAGGCTAACAACTCACGTAGTGCTGGCTCACACCTTATGGCTCATTTCTGTCACAAATTCTTAGCTTTTTTTTTTTTAAACCAGCATTTAAGTATTGAGTGTATCTGGAGCCTGAGTATTGTTTAGCTTCCACAAAAAAATTTACAGATTAATACTACTATATTTATTGTAAAAACAAACAAACAAAAAAAAAAAAAACAAAAAAACATGGATAACATACCTCAGAAACAACAAGGCCGCTGTGTTTAAACACACCTACCTTTGAAAACCTTCCTCTCAAAGATAAAAACATTTACAAACCCAGATACACTTTTGCACGCTGCTATCTATCAGAGGCAGTGAAGAATGAGTAGAACATTACAGTGAATCTCAGCATGTTGAAAACAGAAATTTTGGTTTCAACATATGCCTGTACATTAGAGATAAATACAAGTTGCTGGTTTTCAAACTTTTTAAAGCTGGATATAACTGCAGTTAAAACAGGAAATTTAGCAGAAGACTATAAAAGCAGTGGAGAATTCTCTTAAGTGAGAAGTGAGATGAAGTACAAGAGCCATCACAATGGGTGCAGGCAGTTGCAAAGGCAACAGTGCTAAAATCTCAGCACTTTTATCAAGAGACCCATAATTTGGTTTCCTAAAAATATATATACATATATATCCTTGGCTCCTAGAGTCCCGCTGTTTCATGAGGGTCTCAATTTTTCCTGCCATTTAGTCCTTAGAAGTTGTAAAAAAGAAAAAAGCACCCAATAAAGCAATCCTGTGATCCATTCTAAAAATGTACAGCCTAATAAGGTGATCCATCCATGACAAAGAACACAAGAAAACTGAACTTTTCTGAAGACCATACGATTTTTAAGAGACTCAGTTCATGATTTGGAAGAGGAGAGTCTGACAGTGTTATTCTGGACACAAAGATGACTAAAGATACTTCATCTTCTGCTAATACTCTGTTGAGTATTACCTTAATGTGCATATTAATGGCCATCCATACTTGGACATTCACACACAATGTACTTTTAAAATCCAGATCATAAAACAAAGTTCTGCGAAAAGCTTTATTCCAGGTGCAAGCTGAAGAAGGGTATTCTGAAAACAGTGGAAGGTTATAAACCGCAAGGCAAAGATGACATCACTTTTGGCTGATGTTCAAATAATTAAAACACTTTCTGCATGCCCAACTTTCCCCTTACCTTCTCATAATCACTACTGAAAATGAAAGCATATCAGCAGAAAACCTTAACAGTAATTAAAGTGCAATTTTATGTTGAAAACTTAAGAAATTGCTGATTTAAGTTAGAATAGAAACATGATGACACAGATGTGTTTTGTCTGTTGCTGTTACCTGCACTGATTTGAATTGCAACTGATGGAAGATGGGAGTATTAGCTCATTGAAGAACGGCCAGACTCAAAAGGCCTCGACAGGAATTTTTAACCTTGGATTTTCACATTATTCTTTTAAATAATGAAGTGAAAAGGAGCATTCTTTAAAATGTAAGAGATCTCAGTTTAAACTCAATTTTGTCCACATTAAATTCCCAAAATTACACGTGTTCTGAGATTTCCTGCAATAACCTTGACATGTTTTATACGAGGGCTGCTCTGAAAGTAATGCTTCCTATTTTACTACATTAGCCCATGATGACAGCAGCAGATGTTGGTGGGATAGCAGTAGAAATTGAACCATCCTATCAATATTGTCACATTTTGTTGCTGCGTGACAGATGGCAGCAGAGGGGCGGTCTGACAATGGTATCTGACACAGAAGTGAGTATGGAGCAAAGAGGTACCCTTTAATTTCTCCACGTGGGAAAAAAAAAAAAAAAAAGAAGGCACTCATTGACATGAACTCACTTGCTGAAGGTTTATGGCAACCAAACCATGGATGTGAGCACAGTGAGGCAGTGGGTGGTGCGTTTCAGCAGTGATGACACCAACAGTGGTCACCTCTGCTAGTGCAGATTTTTACAAGCACAGCACACAGGCTCTTGGTCATTGCTGGTGAAAATGCACAGCTAGTAGTGGTGTCTATGCTGAAAAATAGTGTTTTTAAGCTGAGAATTAGCTCTGTTAAACGGCATCATTGTACTCTTAGTTTCCACGGATGTAAATGAGAGGAATTATTTTCAGAGCAACATACATATATATCATTTTCCTGACATAAATTGATAGGCCAATATAAATAGGTAAAGCAGATTTTTATTTTAGCAATTTTATTTTCTAAAATATTTCTTGCAAACTCTTTGAAACAAGGACACCTTCTAAACCCTTTCTACTGAATAATGTACAAACTTAAGACATCCCCTGTCTGGAAGCATTAGCAAATACAAGTGAAAAGATGGTAGTAGGGGTGAAAAGTATAAGAAAACACCATCAATTTAGAGAATGAAAACAGAAATAGAAGAATTTTTCAAGTAGACAATATTATTAGATCATCTGTCTTGATCTGTTTAAATTAATATGCATATTATTCAGTCACCTAATAGGCACCTCCTGCTTGCTCCACATTTTACACTTGATGCATACTTACAGTTTCATTTATCCCCATTCTGCTTCCTGTTCAAAATGTAAGCTGATCAGTCCATCAGCACTTAACAACATGTTTGGTTCCTGTCCATACTAGCATTAGTCACTATCTCGTGCACAGAAACTGCACAAGGTCCTCATTTTTCCCCCATAATGCCTGAGGTTACTGGTGAACTGTGGCAGGATAATGTATTCTTGTTATCTATATGCAAGGAGAGACATGAAAAACACAATTCTGATTGTTGACTTGAAGAAACAGTTCTGAAACTGTATCCATTTTCCTCAGACAAGACCTAAAGCTGGAAGTGAAACAAGGGCACTTCCCCAGATGGACTAAATGTTCTTCTGACAGAAAAGCAAATTCACTTGCACTGAATACTGTTTTGGTTCTCCATACAGTAACATTTTATAAAGGTGAGATGGTTCATCTTTGAAGCGTTTACAAAAGCAAACAAGAAGTCAATGCAGACTGGGTCCTACAAATGAAGTTACTTATTTCCTCCAGCTTTTCCCTGCCATCAGCAATCCAGTAGTAAGGCCTGACCTGTCAGACACCAAGGACTCAAAACTATTGCTTACTTAACTAAAACCTGCATCTGCTCAGTAGCTCCTAAAACCAGATCTCTAACTTAAAAATCAGAATCTTACAGATTACTGAAGAGCAGATTTATTTTTTTCATCTGGATGCACTACAATACCTATACAGTACAGTACCAGAAGGACAGCATTTAGACCAAACTCACTGGATTTCATCAGTTTCAGTCATTTTACTATCCTCATTCAAAATCCAACTTTCTTCACTCTTTTCCAATTCCAAAGAAAATACAAAAATGCATCTCGGAAGAATTTTGGCAAAGTCACAGATAGAAGGAAAGATAAAAATGCATAAAACTTAATAAAGTTTTAATTTTAAACTGTTGAAACATGCCTAAATGAGCATTTGCAAACAAAGCAACAGTTGCCCAACAAAACGAGGCTCGTGACTTGTTAAGTTTAACAACAGAAAATAGGTACAGAAGAAGATGGCCTCCTGTCAAAAAGTGTAATAAGAATGCTGGAGAAGCATGCAAGAAGTTGCAACAGAAAAAAAAGAAAGGCATTAAAAAAATCGTATAGGAAAAGATACAGTCCCTACCTCTTTAATCTCATGAAATTGCAATATATAATTTGCTTTTATTTTCATTGTACATCATTCCAATATTAAAATCTACACATTTAAATATCATTTGAATACGATAGAGTAACAAAGCAAGTTGTAATATGGCATAAAGGATAGTAGAAAAAATGCAAAGACTCACATGAGCACTCACTTCCATGAGACAAGTGTTGCAAGACTTGACCATGGAATAGAGGAAAACAGGCATATTTTTGTTCTTTCAAAGCACGTTGCCGTTACTTTTTGATATGCAAAAGAAGAATTGTGGCCCAAATTGCAAAGGCACAATGTGCTGTACCAGATAAATGTGAAGTACACATCTATCAGAACGATCAGTGCAAAAGGATGCTTTGGACAACCACCTGCATTCCTTTATATTTCCATACACTTGATTTAGAATCAAATTTTCAGGCAACCCTGCCAATTGTTAAAGTTAGGATGTATGTAAGAAAAACTGATCTATCTGCTGATAATTAACACTCAGTACATAACTGATACAAATACATATTTTGTCTCATTACACGAAATACGTCAACATATTAAAAGATTTTGTAAAATAGTAACACTGAGGTAGATATGTTCCAGACAGCAACACTTGTGCTCCTGCCCCACCCCCAATCATTCTTTGTTTTTGGTTTTGTTTTTTTTGTTTGTTTGTTTCTTTTAAGGCATCCCTCACCTTAGTGTGTCCAAATTTTCTTTGGTGAATATGCACTGAATCCTTGGTATAACTGAACAATAGAGAATAAAACATTTGGTTGTGAGTATGCAAAAATTTATGGAAGTAAAAAGTAAAAACTACAAATATTCATATCCAGCAAGATGCACAGCTGCCCTTTTCAGTTCCAGAAAGAAACCCACAGAATTATTTGAACTACATCTACATTTAACAACAGTAGGAGGATTGACATCACCACCATACCAGCACTGCATACACTCCCAGTTTTATCTGGTTCAACATTACTCAACTTTGTTTCTGCAAGTCTTACACAAAGCCTGTCAGAAACACTATTTTAATTCAAAATTATTTTAGTTCAGTTTTGGTTTTAGTGACGCACTGTAAGAACTTCACAGAAAGATGACAAGACCATTAAGTTGCCATTAGAATAATTTCAAATGGTATTCTAGACACAAATATTGAACTTTAGACCACTGAAGAACGTTTTTTCAAAAAACATTTTCATGTTATTTAACATGAAAACAAGGAAACTAGTTAACTCCATGATATAGTCAGCCACAACAGCTGCTGCTTAGGCCAAATTTTGTGATTCTTTGCAACACCACTTTGTTTCTTCTATCTAATGTATTACTTTGCTAGGCCCATATAAAATCAACATGCTATTTCACTTAAACATCAGGAACCACTTAAATTCACCAAATAAAAGAAAGAGGATAATAAAACTATTTGTTTTTTTCTCTGAAGAGTAAAAGCATGTTACTTACTGCTAGAAAGTGATTCTTAACCCAGCAGCTCTGCTACTCCTAAACCTACAGTACTAACAGTGTAATTGCTGATTTTCTGGAGCAGAAGAAAGAGGGACTAAGACAAGTTTGTGAGTTTTATGCTCTCTTCTTGTTCCTTTTTCTCCCTTCTCCTGGAGAAACCATTATAATCATTCAAACAAAACTTCCATTGCAAAGAACACAACAAGAGAGCAGCTCCTAAACATACTCTGCAATAGGCCTTAGCTCTTTTCTCCCTCGTGCCTTGAAGACAAGATCCCAAACCATAATAATGTGAGAAGGAATGTCGTTTTACATTGTTGTTTAAACATTTATTTTATGCCATGTTGCATTTAAACTCCCTAAGTTATCTAACAGTTGCATCTGCCACCCAGGGAGCAAAACTTTTTTTTTATGATGAAGATAAATGGACTGGCTAGGGAAAAAAAAGACAACTTAGGACAGAGGACTGGGCAATAAAAGCTGCTTCTACTCAGCAAAACATAAAAGTTGCAAATCTCCAGTTCTCAACATTTAAACACAGTTGCAAACACCCACACACAAGACAAACATTTTGGCACTGCACATACAGCTGTTAGCCTCTGAGATGCTAAGATTTACTTGTCCTGAAGTCAGAAGTTTTGAAAATGCATCCTCCTCTCAGTGCTGAGAGGCCTGAGCTCAAAACAAGTCCTCACCCACATGAAAATATTTGGATGAGTGGTTTAGTCTCAAAACACCGATTTGAACTTGCTGTAAGCCATGTCAGTCCTTAATATGCTAACAACATAAGCTGAGATAGCGTCTTACTGATTTGTAAAGAGGGACGCGAGTCTCCCCCTCCAAATATAAGTAATAATAGAAACAAACCAGTCTCTGCTGTAACTCTAAATTAGTTACAATAGACTATGAGAGGATAATCCAAAAGAAAAAAGGTAGATCG
>JAOWBP010054016.1:0-10280 GCA_028571105.1 Tragopan temminckii
TTTTCATTTTCATCAATTTAATTGACAACACAGTAAAACATTTTTAGTGTAAGTGAGATTTATTATTATTAGATAGACAGACAGACAGACACCAATTGAGAGAGAGAGAATATAATTCTATAAGAGTTGTTTGAAATGAGTTTTTTACACACAAAATGGAATGCTGTTTCCTCCTCCTTTTTCTTCTCCTGTTGGATCACCAAGAAAAAATAGAGAAAGCAGAAAAACGGGAACGCCAGAATTTCCGTCCGTTTTCGAAGAAGGCCAACCGAATTGCAACAACAAAATTGTTTTTTTTTCTTTCTGGACATTTTGGTTGGCTGGTCTTTGGTTGCTATTTTTTTCTGGTTCCACAATGCTGTTGTTGTTGAAATCCAATTAGAATTCCAGAACGTATTTTTCTCTTTCTCTCTCTCGTTCCAGACATATTGGGAGGCGGAGGGTGAGGTAGCATTTTCTCATTTTCAATGATGATAACACCATAGCTCAATATCAAAAGATGATAATAATCGAGTATGAATCCTAGTGAATAAAGGATATTCTTTTCTCTTTCTATGATACAATAATTCAAACTAGAAAACAAAACTTCTAGCTAGATTCTTCTTTTTCCTGTTGTTTTTGGTGAACGTTGGACACCAGAATAATAACCACAAAACAACAATAGAATTGTTTGTGATATGTTGTTTCCCTGAAAAAAAGCTATCCAATCAACAACAAGAGAAAGAAAGAATGAGGCGTGGTTGTTCTAGGCTGCTGCTGTTGGTCGGTTGTTTTGGGTGTCCGACACAACAACACAATTCCAGAGCCAAACAACAACCACAAACCAGAACAACAACCGAATCTTCATTATTATAATCAACATTATTTTTCTGGTCGTGCTGGTTTGTTGTTTTCTATTTTTGGGTTGTATTTTTTGTTCGGTGCTCTGTCTCTCTGTGTCTCTCTGGTATTCTATATCCAAGAATAATAACCAGGATCTACCTTTACCTTGTTGTTGTTGAATCTATGCCACCATCACGATCAACCAGGAAAAAAATATATATTCTACATTTCCAAAATGTTTCCCTAGAATAATATTAAAATTAAAATAATATCAAAAAAAATCTCTAGAATCCAAGAGAATACAGGAGAATGTGGCCATCCTCCCTCTTCCCACGTTGTTGTTTTTTGCTCTCAATATGTTCACAAACTGTTTTGAATTGGAAATTTTTCAAAAAGAGATTCCATGTGACAAGCATTATAAAAGTTTCTCTCTCTTTGTTTTCTATTACTCGAATTCATCAAATCAAAAAACAGCAAAAATTTCCAATGCAAAATAGAAAAAAAAAATAAATCTCTCGTTCTGTGTTTTTTTAACTGAAAAAAAATTTTATAGTTATCGAACACAAGTGATGTGTGGCTAGGAGACGACCATTCACTCAGTTTGCTATCAAAAATAACCAACCAAGCAAGCCAAACCAAACAATAGAATTGGTCGTGGTCGTTTTGTTATAGATCCGAGATTGACTGCATTTGCGGCTGCTGTCAATCATCCTCCACCACCACAAACACAAAAAACACAAAAATAATCATCAAAACGTAATATTTTTGCAAATATCTTTTTTTTGAAATTTCATTATTTTCTTCTTAAACACAATGGTCAAATTCTTAGTCCAACAAATAATATTATTATTATTGTTTGTATTGAATTCATCAAGGGTAGGAAAATTTTCTCTCTCTGTGATTGTAATAATAAAAAATCACAACCACCAGGTAGAAACGAAATCCTAGCCAGGTAAATCCGCCATATTTCCTATGTGTTTCTCACAAAGTCTATTATTATTATTATAGAAAACGCCATAGAATGATGACGAATGAAAGCAAGACACACAACAACAACACAACATGCTATGAAGATGCAGATGATGTTGATGATTAACCTGTGATTACCTTACCTTAGTTTGTGGACAGCACCATTCGAGACTCACGAATGTTGTAATAATATCTAATAATAATATACGTCGCCATGGTAGTCCATTTGTTTGTTGGTTCGTTTGGTGCATAGACACAAACACACAAACACAAGCAATCACAATCACATCCCCCTTAACCTTAACACACACAGCCAAACACACTAAAACTAAGCTATAAAGCATTCTTCATATGATTTGACAATTGAATTCAAAATAAAAGGCAAAAGGTAAAAGGTGAAAGCCCGAAGATCATCATCATTCAAGTCTGAATGTCTCTTAGTTCATAATTCATTTTCTTTATATAGAAGTCTAACTTGTCATTGCACAAACAAAACGATTTGTTTACTTGATTCTATTGTTCCACTCTCTGAAAAAATAAAAGATTAACCTTCAAGCTATCTTTATTTTTTTTAACTTTAACCTTTGACCTTTTCTTTGAAAATTATCTTTTTTGTCTCTTAAAATATAATCCTAATTCTGTTTTTTTTTGCTAGAAAATTTATAATATTTTTTTCACGCGCCGGTAAGACGCCAATTGACACAAACAACCAACGAAAAAAAACTTGAAAAACAAAAATTTCATTTTAAGGAAATTGTAAATTACCGTTTTTTAAGTGTTCATTACAAGACGACAACTTAATTAAGGAGACAATTTTTCAATGTTAAAACATCATCATCTACTAGAAAAAAATTATATAAATCATTAACATTCAAGTTAAATAAATGAATCAAGTTTTTTTATATAATTAGTTTGGCACCCTCCAAATTTACACACAAATGTTGGATTGATGAATGATTTTTTTTGGAACAAAATGAACAATTTCATTTTTTCTGAAAATTTTAAATGACGAATTATAAAGTGAAAACTGAATCTCAATTATAACCTGTTGTTGTTTTAAGAAAAAACCGTTTTCTTTTAACACTTCAATGATTGTCTTGTAGTAGGATTCTAAGAAACAAAAACAAGATCCAGGCGTTCATTTTCATGAAACATCATTTGTCCGCCATACATTGCCAAAAATTGCCATGTTTCGGCTTCAACATTATGATTATTCACCAAAAAAACACAGCACACCATTCATTATGTTCATAACAATTATCTACCTAACACACACAGAAGCAAGCTAACATTCTCTCTTGATGTTGATGATGATTGATTTAAATTAAAGGCCAGAGGTTATATTAAATTTTCACGATGAAAATTGAGCTTTTTCTTCTCATCTTTTTTTCTTATATAACATGAATCTTATTTGTGCGCCCTGCAACACAAAAAGATTAACCAATCTAAACAAAACCTCGAATTGGTAACTAATCAATTAAAAAAATTTGATTTAGTTTTGCGGTTTGACACAAATCGCTGATACAAATCGCTTTTGGTGAATTATTTGAATGGAAAACACACACACTAAATGATCATTGATGACAAGAACGTCGAGACCTTTTTATAATGATGACGATAATCATCATCATCATCAAGCACTAGCAGCATCACCGGCAGCCACAGCACCACCAAACAACATCATCATCATCGATTGTCGTTAACCCCTAACGATGATGATGATGGTGTCGGTGTTGATGATGACAAGCGAACTTGAACCAATTTCTCCTCGATACGATCATCATCATCAACATCGTCTTCATCCATTATGTTGACGAGTGCATGATGATTCTTGATGATGATGTCCCGGTCGTTGTCGCGTCCAGTTAAACACACTAAACAGAAAAATAAATCAAATCAAATCAAATCAAATTTAAAAACTAAAATCATTTTATATGGTTGTCGTTTTAAAATTTAGATACATTGTAGCCAAATATTTATAGGATTACAAAATGCTCTTGTTTTTTTTGTTAATTGAGAATCCAAAATGCACCGAAAATGTATCCAAATTTTGTTTTTTTTTGCAAACCTAACACGAAATATAATCATCAAATTTAATTATTATTCTTATTGATAATCGATTTAGACTTTCAGGTTTGAAATATTCAATCGATTGATCAATCAATCAATCAATATGTGCGTTTTTTCTGAATCTAATCGAAATTATTTTCTATTTTTATTTTATTTTTTTTAATATCTTACCAGGATACTTTTTTTGGTGGCCGGAAAAAAATAATCATTTGTTTCAGGCGTTTGTTGTTTCGTGATGTCATTTCCAGAAATACAATCCTTTCATTATTTTTGAGGATTTTTGATGAATCTTGGACGACGAAGAACAAATCGTGTCTGACCTGATCAAAAAAGAAGTGCTGTTGGTGGTCAACCAAGCAAACAAGCAAGAAACCAAGAGAAGATTTTTGTCCAGCCAAACAACAATGGACACACACCACAAAACGCCAGCAAACTTCAACCAGGAACAACAACAAAATAATCTTATTCAATTATAACTCCCTATATTTTTGTTAGAAACAATGTATAATTTTTTCTCAAAAAACTATTTTTTCAAGTGAAAAAAAAACTAAAATAAATGATAATTTTGTAAAAAAATAATTAAAGGGTTACTTGTTTTTTTTGAAAAAAATGAATTTTTTCTGTTGGTTGTTGTTGTCACCTGATTAATTATTCAAGTTGGCTTCAAGAAACAAGCATTTGCCTACATTTTTAGTTAGTGAAGAATTCTATGTGGAGACACGTTCGGTTGAATTTCTGTCAAGTCTCATCACCATTCGTTGACAATTAATGTTTCATCTTGGTTTCCATTTCAACTTGTCCACCAAAATCCTTTTTTGGTTCTGGTTTTTAGGTTTCAATTATCTAAGCAGCCAACCAAAAAAAGAAGAAAAAATTCATTGTTATTTGGTGAATCACATACCACAATGTTTCATATGATGGATTGGACATTTTTTGATGGACTTTTGAATTTTTTTTGTTGCTTACATAATTTTGTTCATTGACCTTCCCTATTGTGTCTGTTTTGTTTCATTATAAATATTTAATGAAACAGATATCCGAACAACATCTGGATCTTTGGGATTATCTTCTTTTTTTTCGTGGGGAACCATTTGTCTAGGTCCAGTTTTGTTTTGTGGTGCAATGGTAAATTATTCAAGAGAACGACATCATGGTCCAAAATGGGGCCACCTTGTACCTAGCAGTAGCCAGTAATCATTCAATTATAATCAATAATTCATCAAACCAATCAATTGATCATATTTCTTATTCGACAGAATGAAAACATCTTTTGTTCACGTATAACAAGTACAAGTAACGCTATCTGTTGGCCAGAACCTGAAATCAACATTCTTATAACAACATTTTTCGATCCAAATGTGTTTTTTTTTGGTTGGTTTCTTATATTTTGTGAACAAGCAAAAATCATATAGAGACCTCTTATTATTTCTCTCTATAATATTATTATAAAAAACAGGCACAAAGCAGAAGCAGCCGAACCCTAGCACACAAAGCAACAAAAATCGAATTTGATTGACAGTAAATTAATTTTAGCTAGGCACGTCACATACACACACTCACTGAGAGAGAGACTATCTGGCCGTGTGTGTGACTGAGAATTGTGAAAATGTTTTTAGAGGCAAGGCAAAGAACCAAACCAAACGCACATACAGAAAAATTTGCAAAAGCTTTGCTTTTTGGCTGCTGCTGTGCAGTGTGTGTGTGTGTGTGTCAGACTAGGGCCAAAAACTAGCCATCCAGCCAGCCAAACAACAAACCCAACAACAACAATAATTAATCATCGATTGGTTCGTCGTTGTTCGTTGACGTTTTACTGGTGGCATAGCCCAGGCTAGGCTCACTCTAACCTCGAACCAAGTTTCCAAAACACACAAAAATATTTTTGCGTGTGTGTGTTTGGTTAGATCCAGCTTGTGATGGTTCAGGGCCTTGGATTTCAGGATAGTCCCTGATAGTCCCAGCATACTTTTTTTCTATTGGAACCAAAGTTCATATACAAAAAAACGAACAACAAAAATTTGAGCAAATTTTTTTTGGTCCTGGAAATCAGCAGTAGCACCAAAAAACAAAATTTCCAGTGCACTTTCAATCGATCGATCTATTGATTCAATTGGAAATCATTGTGTTCCTGATCAAGAAGATTCAAGACAGACACACACACAGAGAGAGAAATAGAACAACAATCACTATATTTCGTTTCCAATGATCCAACAAACCAGAAAACACAAACACAGGTGAATCCTGGAATTCGTTTCTTCCTCTCCAAGGACCACATTATCCACAAAGGATCTATTGATCGATCTCTCTTTGGTGTATAATATACTGGTGTATATGTATGTTTGGATCCTTTTTTTCATTCAATTTAATTATCCAACAACAAATAATCATCATTTTTGGTTTTATGGTAACCAAAAATGATTGATCGTATGTGGGGACATGATTTCTTGTTGTTTTTTTGGTTAGTTTGGTTTTTGTTGGATGACAATGACGATCCAATTGTCGACATTTGGATCAATCGATCATCATCCAAATCAATCAATCAAACAAACAACAATTCAAATCAAATTATGAAGAAATCCAGATATCCAGAGATGATATCTGCTAGAGAGAGACAAAGAGACATGGTCAAAGGTCAAAAAATGACATAACCTACAAGCAAACCGATTCTCTCTGTGTTTTTCTCTAGTTTCACTCATTTTTTGTATGTAAAAGCAGACAAAGATAAATTACCAGATTACCACAATAACAAAACAGATTATCAATGTGTCGTGTGTGTGTTGTGGACCTAGCATTTTGTAACGCGAGTTGTTGTTGTTCGGTTGCTGGTTTTTTGTTTTCCACACACAAACTGGGTGACAAGACAAATAACTGTTTTGTCATCGTATACTAGTGTGTTTTGTTGAGTCGATTTTTCAACTGTTCTTTGGTCCGTTTTTTTGGTCCCCGGTATAAATTATCTTTCTCTCGTTTGCAAGGTTGATAGATGGGCTCGTTTACTTTTCAAATAAATCTTTTTGCTACTTTTTTTTCTCACTCACTTTATCATTTGCTAATTTAGTCCCAAAGACCAGAGACACACACACACCGACACGGACAAAGAGAGAAAGACAGGATAAAGAGACAGACGAATCCACTGATTTATGTCCTTGATCATTATCCTGAACATTATCCTCTAATGGTAAAACCACTCAACGATAATCTCACTAGAAAAAAAGGTGTCAACAACCAATTAAAACTAAAACAATCAATTAAATCCAAAAAATTTTTTACACTTTCATTACGAATTAGTTACCGGAAATCCTGAATACGATATTTTTTAAAACTGTTCAACAAATATTAAGCTCCGCCTCTTTTAAACAAAGTGGGCGTTATGTCCCTGAATTCTTCATATTGCTAAACAAAAAATTTGATTAGCCAAAAATACAAAACGTAATTGAAAACAATTGAAAAAACCGCACAAGACAAGAGAAGCCAACATAATCAGCAATTGTCATTTTAGTGAGCGTTGGAGGATTTTTTCAAACAACAAACTAATATTATATTATGTTTTCTCTCTTATAAGATTCTCCTTTCGATTGTTTTTTTTGATGTTAGTAATAAAATTTATAATGTTGTCTATATGAAAAAAATTGTCTACATCTGCCATCCTCACCATTCAAAATAAAATCATATATTTCCTAATGATGTTTTAAGCTGATGAGCTATTTGATTACTTTTTTGGATTTCTTAGCAAAACGAAGAAAACAAAAACAAAATATTTTAAAGAATCATGATACGTTTTCATGCGCACTTGTCGGCGACTAACAACAACAGCAAAAAATTATGTAATGTTGATTTTTTTATGAAATAAAATAACAATAAAAAAGAACAGAACATTATGAATAGTGAGAGTCTTATAGGGAGACGAGACGAGCAGAGCGAGATCACGAATATCCTTAACTCTTTTGCTGTTGATCATAAACGTTGTCATTATGTGACAGAGTGATCGTCAGGTAAATGATGGCCAAATACAACCAACAAACAAACAAAACACGAAAGTGCTTTCTTTTTGATGATTCGATTGTTTCCATTCAAACAATGAAAACTTTGGTCTTCTTTACAGGAAGCTTCACTAACACACAGACAAAAAAACTAGACGTTACAGGACTATAAGACAAATCTTGGCTCGTAAAGAAACAAAGAAAACTCGTAAAAAAAGGATGAAGATTATATTACCTGGAAACAAAAAACAATGACAACACAATATAAATGCCGGTATTGTACTCGATATTGTCAACCATTTTAATGTTACAATTATATAAAAAATTTAGGCGTTTTATTTCAAAAAAATTGTTTTAAATCCACTTTGAAACAATCTTACAATATGACAATCACACAACTAAAACAAAATTATGATTTACCGGCAACGCCTGAACGAAACAAAAACAAGGATTTTTTTGTTGAAATTCCTCACAAAAACAAAAATGAATCCAACCCTTTAAAAAAACGTTTTTTGAAAAAAGTGGAATAGAGAAATAGGGAAATAATTCCCGGATTCAGAATCCAAACGGAAACAACACTTACCGAAGCTCACATGCTGGGTCCCTGGTTTTAGGTTCACTCGTCCTCATCGTTGTCTTCAGTTCACTTCAATTTAATGCAATTTCCGTTTTTGTGTGTGTGTTTGGCCAGTATCCACCGGAAATCCACTGGAAAACAGCTGAAAAAGAGGGAGAGATTATTATTATGAATTCTTAGAGCTTGGGAACCAAAAAAAAATTCAATGGACGAACAAATTAACCAAAAACAGACCAAATCAACAACACATGAGACACACCAAACGGACAGCCCACAAAAACAATACCAGAAAAACGAAACGAAAAAACTGGTAAACTGAAACTAAAGGCTTAATGATTTATTACTATAAGTTCCTGGAACTGTTCCACGCACGCGTCACAAACACTCATCCAAACACCCTCTCTCTTACATAATAAGCAAAACCAAAATAACCAGAGAAAAAAATTGCTGATAAACGAACAAAAAAAAACGCGAAAAAATTATAGTAGCAAAAAAATGGATTCTATGCAACTTCTGGTTTTTTTGGAACTGGACACCAAAAACACCAAATGAACAAATGAATTTATCTTGGTTTTGGTTTGTTAGTGCGGTTTGTTCCGTGTTTACTTACCAACAAAAAAATAATGATAACAAAATGATGATTAGCACCAAAGTATTATAATTCGAATCATAAATGATGATGATCATATCACACCACAAAAATAAGATTAATATGATGCCATTGATGAGCACAACATAAATATAAATCCAAGAATCAAACAAAAAACAAACAAAACCAATTACAACACAAAGAAAAACAAAAGTCACGTTCACAATGGATCTTTTTTGGATGGATCTGGATCACAAGAATATAAAAACACACAAATATCTTTGTGGACAATTTTGTTTGCATTATTTCTTTTGGTATAAAAATAGAATCAATAACAGCATGGTATTTTCAATATTAGAGCTAGCGCTTGATGCCGAAGACACACTTATAGTTGATTCATAAGCACCAATGTGGTAACTCACTCAGCCATCACTGTCAGTTGACAGGTTTGACTCATCATTATCACTCATCAATACAATCATAACTCATTTTTCTTGTATAAAAACATCGACTAAAATTCAAATAAACAAATTCATTCTTCGCTCTGAGACTGGTGTTGTCATATTATTTAAAAATGCTCACCACCAGATGGCGCTATCTGTATTAATTAAAATAAATCGTCCAAAATAATTCTAAAGAAATCCAATTTCGGTTTTTTTTCATATTTTTTGCACCGAAAAAATTCTTGTGACCAAAACAAATTTCAGCTAACTAAATTCTCAAAGAAAATTCCAAAGAATTATAAATTTTTGAAAACATTTCGTCTTCTTTTTATCAAAAAAAACTTAAAAATTTTGAATCGATCAATGTTCCAATTAATCATTTTTTGAAAAACAAAACAAAAACAACAAAATTTAAAATGAAAACTTTTTTTGTTTTCTTGAACATGTTTCAATTTTGGAATTTGAACTTAAACCAATCAATACTTAATAATAATTTTCCATAAAAACTTTTGTTTTTATGGAAAATTTTCAGTTGATTGATTGATTGCTTTCAATAACCACAAACAAGACCAAAAAACAAAATTCTGGGACCAAAAAACAAAAAAAGTTTCAATGTCCAAAATTATTTATTAATAATCTTCTTTTTCTTCAAGAATTATTTTTACAATAAGAATTTTTGCAACTATTTTGGACACAATTGGATTCTTCAATTAGCTAAATTTGATTGCTTAAAAATCGTGGTAACAATTTGTTGTTTATTTATCATAGTTGAGGAACACTTTACGATCATGGAATCCTCGATCATAATGTTGCCATGATTCTGTTCTTGG
>JAOWBP010054017.1:0-10276 GCA_028571105.1 Tragopan temminckii
CTACTGGAAGGGGTGGAGCCTGACTCCACCCCTCCTAGACCCATTTAAGAGCTGACTACCAGTGGGGAAGGATCTCTTTTGGAGATCGTCTCTTCTGGAGGTTCCTAGTGAGCCCAGGATACGGGTGGGCGCTTTATCTTTTCTTTGCTCCAGCTTAGCCAAGCTCTTTGGTATTTATAATATCTATATATCCATTGATTGTACAAAAGGCATTTCCAGTTTTAATGCCTGGCTAAGCCAGTGAGGTTTCAGATTCTTCTCTACCTTCCTATTTATCAGTGAAATAATTGAAAATAATTAATTTATTATAGCTCTTTTATTTTCAGTAAGATGGTAATAAGCATTTCCATGCATTTTTAACAGAAGCAAAGCAGAATGATTATAGGGAAATGTGTAAAATTAATTCTAGAAGCATGGTTGCTCATTATGTAAACCAAGAGAGAATCGCTTTAACTTACGTATGTATGACCACAAAGTGCTGTGACCAAGACTTAGAACTGTCTTTCCACTTGAAATTTAGCTACAGTCAGCTGCAGAAGATTCATAGGTGGAAGAATGTCTTCCAAACAGAAACTGAATGTTTGTTTTCAAAGCCTCCTCTTGTATGGATTACACCAATCTGACTGCTTCCTTCCACAAGCACCTTTTTCCTCATGTAAGAGTTGAAATGAAATGGAGCCTGTGGGTTACAGGATTTCAATGTTATCTGCTCAGCTTTCTAACTGAGATGATTTAGGCAAAAGAATCCAGTGATAAAATTATTAGAACAAGGTCATTAGGATTCCCAGTCAAAACAGTGAAATAAGTATGGCCAGCATTTTTGTTCATACTGGCTCCCCTACTCCCTAAACCTTACGTATTTTGGTGGGAGTAGGATTGTACTGTTGATGCTGGCGAACTGTGCTTGCTGAGCCTCAGTCTTGCCTTGTCCCAAGGGATAGCATCATCTTCCACCTCCCTGTTTTCTAAGGCATTCATTAACTTTTATTTACTTAGTATTACTAGTCACTGTTATCATCTCATCCCACTGATGCATAGATAATGACTGATCCACAGAGAGGCTAAATATCTTATTTCATGTGAATCAGAAAATCTGAAGACTGAATTTATGTGGGACTGAGTCCAGACATCCCAAATATAGGGGGATATTTGAATGTTTGTTCTTGCTGACAAGAGTTTGAGGGAAAAGCTTCTCTCTACATCCAGAATGATATCATTGCCATTATCTGGAAACCTGTTCAAATGGATAAAATAGACTCTAAATTTTAATTACAGAAATCATTTAATACTATTCGCACCATCTGATGTCTTCGGTTTTCTGCTACATGAAAGTATTACTAAGTTTTAGTTTCAAAAGCACACTTGTACACATTCTTCTCTCGCCAGTTTGAGTAAGTACCAATGGTCCTAGATTTTGCCCTGCAGCTGATGTTCAGTTCAATCAGCCAGACTTTCTTTAATCCATGACACCTCACCTTAGACACTGACCTCCGCTGCAAAGTCAACAAATGTCTCTTGACAGTTTGAGGATATTATATGTCCTCAATACCCTTCATGCAATATCCTCTTACACTTCAGAGCAGTAGAGCATTTTGTGAGAGTTCTGGTGGCTTCTAAAAGAGCTTGAAATATTCGGTGTCTTCAACACAATTGTATAATGTCTACTTCAGAAAGTAATTGTACCTTTCCATTTTCTCTTCTATCTCAGGCATTCTATCAGTGATGTTAAGAGAAAGATTTCACCTCATATAATAGTGCCATTCTCACCCACGCACTGTGTGATTTCAAATGATGTAAAGGGAAGGTGGAGTGAATCAGCTGATACACCAGTCATACCTATCTTTCTTTCAAACAGAGGAGGAACAGGAAGCAACAGTGTGATAGTGCAAAACTGGAGTCTAATATATGACAAAAGCACATTTTATATCTCTTAGGCAATTTTGTGTGGTGTACCACAGCAACATTTAAATGCTGAAAAAGGGCAAATATATAATTTCAAAATAAATTGAGTGATCTGCTTTTCCACCATTCCCTTCCCATTGCAGTCACTGGCTCTCAATTCTGTGTGAGGGTTTTTCATTCAGCAGATGTTAGATTCAACCCGAGCTCAATAGCTTATTCTGAGAGTTAGGGAAAGTTCTTTGTAGAATTTCAACAGCATGTACTAATGTGTTTTTACTCTGTATCAGAAGACTTCTACAAAACATTAGAAATTTTTCACTTGATACCTTAGTCATAAAATACAACTTATAGGGCAAAGACCCATTAATGTGATTAATGGGAACTTGAGTCTGGAAGAAGAGGGTGAGTGGCCATGAGATGGAATGAATCAATATGGGAGTCATCGATGGGAGAAAATTAAATTAACTGGAACACAATTACATTGAGAATGGCCTGTTTGCTTATTGCAATGCAGGACAGCAAATCTAAGTGCCCAGTCAGCGGTTCTATTAATTTTTCAGCCAAACTTTTGTAGCTTTATTGATATGCCCGTACTCATTCACACTTCAGTATATTTTATGCTATCTCAACTATTTGCTGCACTTTCACTGATTTGTCAGAAAAGTATATAGCAAACATTGTAAAAGTGGTGAAATAATTTTGGAGGTACTGACAAACTGGAAGCTGCATCTGATTTTGACTTTTGTTATTTTTTCACTTTATACCTATTTTGATTATTTTAAATTCCATCCTAATTTTAAAAACTGAACACAAGAAAATTCTATGCAGATACTGGATTGAAAATATTCTGTACCAAACTGTCATTCATTTATTAAGGAGTAAGAGAGAGATTTTCTAACAGGTGTCCCTTTAAAGTGCATTTTTCTAGTCCCATTTGTTCAAGATTTCATGCTTTTAGTTTTTCTTTTTTTTTGTCAACACTTTTCAGTGTAATACCACTGACATCCTGCATTTCTAAACTTTTTCAATTGCTAGAGGAAGTTGTGAAACACCTGCTCTCTTCCATTCTATGTTATTGAGCCCTAAGATTTTGGTGCCTTTAGAGTTAAAATTCACTCCAGCACTTACAAATGTACAACCTGAAATTTAACTGCTTTCATCTCTTTGTAGGGCTAAATCATAGAAATATTAGCTTTCTTCGAAACAAATTAGATTTTTATTTAAAATTCTCTTGTTGTTATTGTGGTTTACCCTTTTTTTTTTTCTTTTTTTTTTTTCCTATTATGATAGTTGTTCATTTGCTTATTAATTCACATGCAATTCAGGCACTTTAGAAAATTGTTCATGCCCTTGACTTTTTATTGCAATGAGTGCACTATAAAGTAGAAGTGCAGCTGATAGCAATTGATGTCAAGGCCATAATAATATGTTCTGTTGAATCAGATTTTTCAAGAAAGCAACAAATTATTAAAAATACTATGAATTTTATTGAGTTTGGCAAATAAACAGAAACTGAACACAAAGAAAGTAGTTATTAACAGGCTTCAGTCTGTAGTTCTATTCTTTCATAGAGTCTCTATTCTAAGTAATAGCAAATTTTGATTTGTTGGACCTTACATGAACCTTACTGTGAGGATGAGGATTACAGCTAAGTTGCTGGGGACATATGATGATCATCTGTGAAAGATGTTTCAGTATGTTGTAATAGTTGTACTGAAAATGAAATGATGATTCCCCTCTTATCCTTCTCATGCACATGACAGTGCTTCTTGGGCATCAGAGAATCCTCATCACTGTTCACAGGCTAGAAATTTGACCTTCATTTCTAAACCTTCTGTAGCTAGACTTTATTTTATTGGAAAAAAAAAAAGAAATTAATATTAAATCTTGCTTTAACTGGCTATGCCTTATTCTGCTTTTGTTTTCCAGAGCGATTCAATGTATATCTTATGCCTACACCAAATTTAGATATCTATGGGGAATGTACAATGCAGATCACACATGAAAACATCTATCTCTGGGACATCCACAATGCCAAGGTCAAGCTGGTCATGTGGCCTCTGAGCTCTTTGAGGAGATATGGACGGGACTCAACATGGTTCACGTTTGAATCTGGAAGGTAAGAGCTAAGGGGAAACAGCAAGAAGAGGTAAATTATTTTTGAGATGCAGTCTCAGTTAGATTTGCCTCTCACCTTAAAGTAAGAAAAACAGAGTACATGGTTTCTCCATAGACTTTCATTTGTTGAATATTACTCTTCAATATATTCAGACCAGTGTTTGAAATAAACATTGATATACCTCATATTTATAATGAGCTTAAACTTTCCTGCTTGTCACATCCCCTTCCTCTGATTTTTATTTAACTGCCATTGAACTGTCATTCTTAAGTTTTATAGGTCTCACTATGCTTATACATTAGCGTGATATATATTTGAGTTCTGTTGGTGTAAAAGAAATGACTTCTGGATCATGGAAAAGGCTCATCATACAGGGAAATAGCTTCCATCACAGTAGATATTACTTTTTGGATGTTCCCGATGACTGATTGCCACCCTGGTATATAATTGCAAGCAAGAGTACAGAGAACATTGTGAGCCCATAAAAAGGCTAGTTCTATTTTCCTGTCTGCATTTCTTTAATCCTCATTGTCATTTCTATTCTCAGATCAGCTTTAAATATCCACGCAGCTCTGTTTTGCCTCCCTTTCCTATCTTTTTTTAATGCATTTCACGCCTTCGTTTTCTGTTATTAGGTTCACTACCTTTTCTTTTTGATACATTCCAGGTTTATTTCTATCCTTGATGATTAGTCTTCCATTTTGAGGTTCTAGACTTTATAAAGTCTGTCTTATACTGAAGCTTGAATTAGCTGGAGCAACCTATGGAATCACAACTGTTCCTATACTATTTGTTTAGCACTGCCTTGTTAAAAACTTTATATGCATTTCAGTGTGTAATTATTAAATATCATAATGTTCACAAATATCGAATATTTGCAAAAGTACAGTTCATGATCACAAACAGAAAGACAGATGAATTAGAACTTACGGCCTAACGAGGTAGAAAACAAAATTCCTCCACTGTTTTTTATTGATGGGATTTATTACTCAACTCATAAGTTTGTTTATCCGGATTGATCACCAGAGAATTTTAGTGCCCTGCTACTTTTCTGTGGTAAATTCACCCTTATCAATCATGACGACATAATTCCTTTTTTTATTTATATTGTTTTTCCAAAAATCAGCAAAGGCTGAACCATACTTCAGTTCAATTTTGATGATTAAGCCGTGGAGCTCACTCAAGTGTACGATTTTAGCAAGAGCAATTTGCTAAATCATTCCTTCACTCAGGCTTTAAACCGTCTCAAGCGGCATGCTGTTCAACACCAGAAAGTGAATGAAATGCCAAAAACAATGCCTAAAGCATACTATATTCATAAGGAGAAGGAAAAATAAGGAAAATAAAGGATTTAGCTTTATCCTATTCTTCCTGAGTATCCCATTTAACTGACTCTATAACTTATTTTATATTTCCAAGTATGCATTCTGTTAAGGAAGAAAGGGTAATTTTTGCCTTAAAAGGGTTGTGATTGATGTGTTTGTTTATGTAGTATAATACATCTCTCTTGAGAAGATCCACTCCTTTTAATTGATTCTAGAGGAAACTCTACTTGAAAATGAGAATTGTCATTAACTAAAAATTAAGGTACAAAAACTAATTCAAATTAATCACTTGAAGTAGATTTGTTATTTATCTCTCAAAAAGTGTGCATGCATTTTCTGCAGTGTTTTCATTACGAAATAACGTTATTTTTTATCATACTGAAATCTCTCTTTTTGCAGAATTGTTGCTTTCTGTATTGCTCTATTTCTATTGTACATCACTACTAACAGAGTACACATAGTAGCTGTATATATTCAGGTAAAATGGGAGTTTTATCTCTGCCTTTTTCAAGCCTCCTGCAGTACTTTAATTTCATACTAGTATCTGAAAACAAGTATCACCATCCCCTACATCCACAGACCGTGCAAGATTATTTTCTTATGTTTATGATTATGAGCTAGCTCTGCCTTTATCTGTCATGCTTTATTGTCTTTGATCTGATTCCTCCCATTTGCTTGCTTGGGAGCGCTTTTTTGTATGGCTGATTTGGAAATGCATAAAGACTAGATAAAATTAGGATAAAAATGTGGAGGTAAAAAATAGAATGAGAGAAAAATCAGTATTTTCAATAACATCTGAAAACTATATAGGGCAATACTAATGCTCTTGTTAAAAATCTGTTTATTTTTGTGGGTTTTTGTTTTTTATTCAGCATCTTTCTTATCTTTCTGAACATGGTTTTATCTTTGTTCCTTGATCTTCTAGTACCTTAATGCAGTAAATTCCTATGCATGCTGTCTTATCAGAACTGAAGTGCTCATCCATGTTTTATGAGAATGTTACACAGTAAAAGTGGTGTATGTGTTGTTGCTTTATTTTTTTTTTTTTGCCTAAGGCTTAATTAAATATTAATAGAAACAATTGTTTTCAAGAAAATATTTTGAAATAGGATCTTACTGTTTACTGACCATTAGCAGCTATGCAGTATATGTCAATGCGGTTAATTTGTATAAACATTAAGAGGTCAGTTTTATATATATTTATTATCTATCCATATTACTTTATTTCACAAAGTGAATCCCTCACATTAAAATAAGCGGACGTATTCACACACACACAAAAAAAAAGATACTGTGATAAAAAAGTGGATCAAACTTAAGCTTCCAAACAAATTTATTTTTAGTAAACATATTGCCTTTTGTTTAAATTGAATATGGACTCAGATATATAAAACTAAGCTGTTCATTTGTCTAATGTAATCTAATAACTACACAACTGAGAAGATGTCTAAATCATTGGAGGAGTGAACACAGATTTTTTTTTCTGCTGATTTTTCCACTCAATTTGAGTTTGTGAATAAGTATCTTTGCCCTAGGTATGAAGTTAGACCCATTCTTCATTGCATCGCAAGCCACTAGAAGTAAATATTCCTTGCAAACCAATTTAGTCAATTTGTATTCTTCCCTATTTGGGGTGAGGGGAAAGCACAGTTTCATATGGCTTAGTTTGATGCGGAGTGCTGAGATTCTCATAGTTTGAAGTACCTTTGTTGTGGTTTAACCCAGCAGGTAGTTAAGCACCAGTCGTTTGCTCACTCCCCACCTTTGCAGCTGGATGGGAGAGAGAATCCAAGAGAATAAAGTAGAACTCATGGGTTGAGATGAAACCTTTGACTAAGATAGAGAAAAGGAAAAGGAAAATAGTTATGATTGTATATGTATATGTATCTATGAATATATATAATAAGTGATGCATAAGTATTGCTCATCACCCCCTGACCAATGCCTAGCTAGCCCCCGAGCAGTGAAAGAGAGAGAGATGAACTCCCACCCCCACTGTTTCAATATGATGTTCTATGGTATGGAATACCCCTTTGGCCAGCTTAAGTCAGCTGTCCTAATTCTGTTCCCCCCCCAGCTCCTCGGGCCCTTAGTTGAGAATGGCCTTGGCCCTGTACAGCACTGCTGAGCAGCAACTATGAACACAACTGTAAAAATGCTGTATTATCAACATTGTTTTTCTCCTAGAACCAAAACATAGCATCATAGCAGACACTCTGAAGAAAACAATTCCATTCCAGCTGAAACTTAGACAACCTGACAAAGGTATTCCCATACAATCAATCCATCAATCAAAAAATATTAATTCACTTCTCTGTTGGGCGTAGCAATGGCTTTGTACTGATTGATACTATACCTCTAACATAGTGGATGAGAATTCAGTAATTTAGAACACATGCAATACTTTTCCAAAAGCCAGGCTTTACCCCAAACTAGATTCAGATTGGCTTGGCTGGTTTTATTGTTGAATCATCAATAAGTAAACAAGTTTTCCTTAATATACATACTCAGGTAATTTGTTCAGGCACCTCATTATTGTTATTTTGGATACTAAATGTGTTGGAAATACTGTACTTAAGAATGCAATTGATCTATGCAAACATGCTCATTTCTCTTGGAATCTGTGGAATTACTTCTTCACATGGGTGTTAATGTGTGACTGATCCTGATTTTAAGGCCCTGAAATGGAAAACGTGCTCCTTAGGGCAGTGCCCACTTAACTGTCTAGAAGATGATACTGCAAGTATGCTCTGGAATAATTAATTTTGTGCAACCTAAGAAACATGCCAAAAAAAGTAATAGAATAGGCTCAGATAAATTATCTCAGGTACCAGATCAGGTGAGAAGTTACTGTTTTCAGTGCCAAAGTTTCAATATTCATTTTATTTCTCCTGTGTAAACCAAACAATCTTAAGGCCATAAAAAAATGTTTAAAATTTAATATCTGAAAAAGCAAAAGCAAAAGTTGTTCAAGCTTTCCTTGTAGAAAAAAAGAAAAAAAAAAAAAATTCCTGGCTGAGCAATTTTTCTAGAACCATAAGAAGAGAATTCCTAGGAATTCAGAATTTTTTTTTGTATCTTGGGGTAAGGAAAAGTAAACATATTTGGACACTTTGTTCTTCTTGAAATGTTTTTTTGTTTGTTTGTTTGTTTCTGCAATTCTGCCACTTACATTAAGCAGCATTTTCTAAGTATATATGGAAACTGTCTTGTCCAGTCTGTTAAATAGTTAAATGCTGGTCAGAGGTATCTGAAAAACAAGCCAAAGTCATGCTGATGTCAAGTTATGTACAGTGAGAAATTGCAGTAAGGCTATTTGTTGTAGACGCCCAAACCAAACTTTGTCAGATATCTTCAGTTTCAGCTAAGTAGAGAGGTGGAGGCAGTAATTATGCTCCTGGAGTTTTGAGAAGAATAGAAATAGCTGTGAATCCATGACACACTCCTTCTTCCTGAAATTTACTTTCTTTTATTTTGTATACAAGATGTTGAAATTTAAATGATCTCGTCTATTTCCAAGTTCATTTATCCCATGCATTTGAAGAACATAGTGTGAATAATGTGGCATTAAACCACGTTAAACTATTCCTTCTTTATTTTACTCTGATTGTGTTTATTATTCATCAGAGAAAAAATAATGAAATGTGGTATTCCTTGACACTTCTAAGATCTGAAATCCATTTCTTTGGTTAAGAAAATATTAAGCTCAAACATGACAGAGTGGTTGTGTGAGACTTTCCAGATACTTTTTTTTTCAATGTATGCAACCCAAGACTGACATACTCGTTTTCTGAGCAGTAGATACACAGATGCTAGGGTTATCTGAAGCAGAGAGTTCAGTGTTTGCTTCAGGCAATACATCTGACTGAAGTCTTTCATTTGTCTGTCAGTCCTCTGTGGTGATTTTTGGTATTAATGTGGAAAATATTAGTCACTTAACCCTTCAGTTATGGGAAATACCTTCTAAGTGGGGAGAGGTCCCTTATATGTGTACCTCATGAAACAGTTGTTCTGGGGAATCAACCTGCTGTTGTAAGTGCACCAGCTCAAGTCCACAACGTCCTGAAGAAAAATATTCCATTGCTGATGTAATGTTTAAATTGTGAAATAAGCTTATCATAGGCTCAAAAACATGCCTGAATTTCTAAATCTGCTTGGGTTTAAAAGCAATATGAGTGAATGCTCATGTGCAGGTGCAGTAAGTAGATTTATAGTTTCACATAAGCACTCTGTGAGTTCTCAGTAACCTCCACTTTTTATTATTATATATTTTCTATTACACCTTTTAATATTTTTTAAAAAGCATTATTTAGCCACCATGTGAACTTTATATGTTATTGTTTTATCTGTGTTTTCACACAGCATGTTCCTCTCTTTCTCATATTCATCCCCTAAGTGGCATTTATCACTAAAGTCTGAAAGAAATATAATATATAAAAATATATAAATATATGTAAATATATATAATATATATAAATATATTTTTAAACCAAGAATATATAAATATATTTTTAAACCAAGAAATATTTAATATTTAATATTTATATTATATAATTTAATATTTAATATTAATATTCCTTGTTTGTTTTTATTAATCATGTAGCTCTAATTTTAGGACAAGAGACAATACCACCGCTGACAGGGTTCAATTACTTCCTAGTGTTTAGTAATGCCAAGGTTACATTCTAATACATTGTAACTGTAGTTCTATTCCAACTTTTTGTCCATTGCAACTTAACTCCAACTCCTAGTTTCCTTCTGCTGAATTCCTGACCTGGAATAAGTTCTGCGTTAAATCTGTTTCATTTAAACCCTATTTCAAAAGGAGTTGTGTGTTTAACTCATCTACATGACTCTTATTCTGGTTTTGATCATTGTACCTAATCTAAGAGCTCTTTTGCTGGGGGGAAAAAAAAAAGAAAAAAGAAAA
>JAOWBP010054020.1:0-10275 GCA_028571105.1 Tragopan temminckii
CCCCCTGACATCCAACCTAAATCTTCCCTCCCTCAACTTAAAACCATTTCCCCTTGTCCTGTTGTTATCTACCCTTTACACAGTACTCCATCCAGATGGGGCCTCCCAAAGGGCAGAGTAGAGAGGGACAGACCACTCCCTGTCCCTGCTGGCCACCCCTCTTCTGATGGAGTCCAGGATACCATTTGTTTTCCGAGCTGTAAGAGTACACTGCTGGCTCATACTCAGTTTTTCATCCATCAGGACCCCGAGGTCCTTTTCTTCAGGGCTGCTCTCAAGGACTGCTCCCCCCAGTCTGTATAGATGCCTGGGATTCCTCCAGTCCAAGTGCAAAACCTTGCACTTTCCTGTGTTGAACCTCATTAGGTTCACCTGGGCTCACCTTTCAAGTCTGCTGAGGTCCCTCTGAATGGCATCCCTTCCTTCCGTTGCATCAACTGCACCACTCAGCTTGGTGTCATCAGCAAACTTGCTGAGGGTGCACTCAATTCCATCATCAATGTCATTGATTAAGATGTTAAGGAGCACCGGTCCAAAGACAGACCCCTGGGGGACACCGCTCATTACCAGCCTCCACCTGGACATAGAACCATTAATCACCACAATCTGTCTGCAGCCTTTTAACCAATTTTAAGGAAAACACCTCCCTTCTTGGTAATTTATTGCAGTAGCTCAGCACCTTCATTTTTGAGTACAATATTTCAGTCCAGAGATAATCAGCTCCCAAACATTAATTCATGTTAATCTCTTTCCAACCAGATTATTTTGCTCCTGCACTGTAAAACAACCTCCCATGTCTTTTTTTAACTTCATTTTATTGCTTGGTTTGCATCCAATGTTTGCACAAATCATTCCTACTACAGATCGCGTTGGAAACTCATTCTGAGTCACTTCTCTACAAAACAGCTGAAGACTCCTGAGCAATTTAATTCCCTGCTGAAGCCCCTCATGGGGCTTTGGCTTCTATGTCTTACTCCTCGGCATGATTAGTTGGGAAAGGAAGCCAGGAGCCAAGGGTGACCACAACTCAGGCAGTGTTTTCACTATCAAGGACATGATCTCACAGCACCTGCACACATCAAGTAGAGTTTCAAGAAAGGCGAACAGTGAACCAGATCAAGACTAAATCTAGGATGTCCAGTCAGAAGCAGAAGAAGACAGGAGTAGGATAGGCTGTAGTTCAGAGACAGGGCTGGAAAGAAGGATACAATGTGGATTCACAGAATCACAAAATTGAAGTTGGAAAAGATCTCTGGAGATCAGTTAGTTCAATTCCCCTGCTCAAGTAGAATCAAGGATAAGGTTGACAGGTTGCCCAGGATCATGTCCAGATGGATTTTAATTGCCTCCAAGAATGACAATTCCACAGCCTCTCTGTGCAATCTACTCTAGTGTTCAGTCAGAAGAAAAAAAAGAACCTGTTACCAGATACTCAGATATATCCTCCTGTGTTTCAGTTTGTGCCAATTTTCTCTTGTCCTGTCACTGGGCACCACTGAAAACAGCCTGGTTCTGTCTTCTGCAAACCATTCCTCATATATTTTTGCACAAAGATGAGATTCCTACTTGAGCCTTCTCCTCTCCAGGCTAAAGTTCCAGCTCTCTCAGTCTTTCCATATAGGAGAAACGCTCCAGTTCCTTAATTAACTCTCTGTTCCTTCACTGAACTCTCTCCAATATCTGCATATCTCTCTTGTACTGTGTAACCCAGAATTGAATACAACAGTCCAGATGTGGCCTTATCAAATCACCCCCTTCATCCTGATGGTAAGACTCCTAATGCAGTCCAGAAAACCATTATTTTTCTTTGCTACAGGGGCACAGTTGCTGTGCATAAACTCACCATTCAAAGTCTGTCCAAGAGACAAGACCAAAGACATGAAAATATACACTGTTCCTACAAGGGGTACATCTAGAAGACAAGCTATCAACAATGTAGGTGCATGGTTCACTCAGAGGACATGACCATAGACAGGTCTGGATAGAGTTTCACCTACAATATAGCTCATGCAAGAATTGAAGGCCTAGGTCTAATCTTAAATGGATATCCTGGTCTCATGTACAGAGGGTGGAGGATGAGGTCCTAAGTTAAGGTGATCAGGTACACTGCACCTATTGGCACACTCAGACTCTGACAGAAAGCATCAATATGAAGCCTGCCTAAAATTACCACTCAGATAAAATTTGGCTTTGGCTACATTTGTCCTGTTCTTAGAGGACTGTAGGCAGTACAGAAATAAAACACAGATCATAAATATAGGTAAGATTTTCAGGCTGCATCCACCAAAATTGTTTAAAAGTTTTCAGCCTAGTTACATACAACAGTGAGAGGCTGGAAATTAATTGTTACCTAGGTAAAAAATGTGAATTGGCTTCAGATATAGATAAAATCAAAGAGATCAATCGACTGAGACATGACTAAGATGGCCGATGTTGACTTATACCAGCCATCTAAGCCAGAAAAGTTGAGACAAGAGTTCCTCCAGGTAAACACATTAATGAATATCCAATACTGTAAAAGACTGATCCTGAGTTATGCGTTATAAGCCAGGTGACCTCAAAGGACGTAGAAACACCAATGAGTGAGTGTCCTGCTCACCCAAGTCCAGGGTGCTGGCCACAACTTATACTGGAGAGTCTGACTGCTGGGTTTGCTGTAGAGCATGTATATGCATGTGCATGTCAGAAACCTTAGGATAAAAGCTTCTGTCCAGCTGTCATACCCATTTTAATATATTAGTAAATTTATTTTAGATGTCACTTGATGGTATTGTTTTCTTCTTGTGACTGCCTTATCCCTAAATTACCCCAAGACAGAAACTGTAATCATTTTTTTTAGTGCACCTGTGCTATTTATCCTCTTACTGGTGTTTAGCATCTGTTTGGTGTGCTCATACACATCTGTGTCTTTCTAGTTTTCAGTCTGTCACGGCCATCTTCCTGCTTCTTACCAGATATATATACAAGATTGGAGACTGTATTGCTGAGTGGCATTGTGTTGGAGGAGACAAATGGCACGGTACAATTCAGCATGCAGAGATATAGAAGCATTTCTACCCCAACAGTAGTCTTTGAAAGTCTTGACAGTCAAGACCATTAATTTTCCATAATACAGTCGGTATAAGCACCGACTTCTAAATATTTTCTAAAATTTGTCCTCAGTCTCTTAAGGTAGATTTGAAGGTAGCATCATGTTCAGTCATCACAAGAACACTGGCAAGAAAGTTTGATGCATTTTCTTTGGAAGGAGTTTACAGAAACACTCCTTGAAAAGTGTAAACTGATGCTCCTGAGGAGTTCACTCAGCCAGAATGGATAGACAAAAGATAGAGATCTCTCTCCTCTTGGAGAGGTCACCAACATGAAAATTCTTTGATCCCATGATGAAATCCTGGTGGTGTTCCTATTTTTCTTCACACAGGAAGATTTGTAGTCTAGACTTCATTGCAGCCCATGTAAGTAGAAGAAATATTTTGCTTATTCCATCATTGATCTATAGATATTTCCACCATGAGAGGACACCATTCATACAGGAATCAGCAAGTTTTTGATCATTACTTAATGGCCACATGGGAACCATACTGCTTCAAGCAGTATCTATCTGCTCCCACATGGAGAGCTTTAAGATTCTGCCTGTTTGGGGCTTGAGGAGAGATGAATACAATATTATCACATGAAAAACAAAACAAAACAAAACAATTTTGACAGGTCTACAACACTGTTCTTGCTAGGAAAAAGCACTAAGTCAGGTAAGTAACTTCTAGGAAGAGAGCTACAAGAATGTCTACTGCATCTAACTCCCACTCCCATATTATTCTTTTGAAAATATATCCAACAGGATACTCCTTTGGATGTAGGATGGACTAGTTTCTAGCAGAGTTTGATGCTGGGACCCTAGCAGCTGTATCAGATGAGGAAAAGAAGTCTGTACTTTCAACAAATACATGGCTTTTTTTTTTTTTTTTTTTTTTTTTTTTTGTAAAAGAGTATTAAAGGGCTGTATGAAAATTAGGCAGAAGGGAAGTTGAGGGAAATAAATGCAGGATGGGTGGATGGGTGAGTTCCAGAAATTCAACTGCTCATTAGCAAAGCTTAGTGATGGCAGAAAGAGGAGAGATTCATTGCTTCTGCTTTTATTTACAAAAGATGCCTCAGACTGAATTCTGAAACTAATGCTGAGAAGCAGGATACAGAAATGAAAATAATTACTTCCTAGATAGGCTGGGTTTGCTGGATACAGTACTTCCTGAAATAATATTCTATATATTTCTGCAAAAAGTACATTTTTTTCTAATACAGATGAGAGCAGAAAGGTCCCTTCCATATGTGATCTAGTGCAAGATATGATATCTCCTGATATCATAGAAGTTTTATGTGCTGTTGATAGTGGCAGCCAATTCTGGTACTTCTTCAAATTACTGTGCAAACTCACCACTGAACTTCGGACAGGGCACCCATCTGACAGTGCTTGGTAAGTCTCCTTTGTATGTTTATTTGTTACTCTAGGATAAAACTGACTCATTTTTTCCTGCTTTGTGTTTGTCATTTCCTTCACCTTCTCAAAGTACTTTGCTTTGAAACTGGTGGGAATATCATACTGAAGAAGTTTAGTTGGTGCTCTGATTATAGCTGTTACTTATGTAGTCTTATGGCTGGTTGAATCAAAAGGGTGAATTGTCTCCCAATAAATTGCTTTTCACAAGAATGCCTATATGGGTCAAAGTTACAAGACACGAAGAAAAGGAGGCCTTTTTGAAATCACCTACTAAACAATTTAATGATCCTCTATAATTTACATAAAATCTTAGCATTTTTTGTTCACTTAGGAAGAAAACTTGAGCTTATTTCTCTTTCACATAAACTTGGACTATGAAAAGCATCACAGTAATTTGGACTTTGGCTTATAATATTTTGGAAATAAGTGTTTGCAAGAAATGTTAACAGTGCTTAAACAGTGCCCTTAAAGTTTAGAGCAGATATCAAGAGGGCTGTTACAAGTCAGGAAATGCCATTTACAAGGTATATTTTAAATTAAAGAAAGACAGAAACACTACTTAGAAGAATTCTGTCTTTCAGCTGTTTTTGTTTAAACCACTATTTCCTACTTTAGTCAAGCATGTTTAAGTTATTCTCTGTACAGTGAGCAGGATGATCAACCTTACAGCTGTAGTTAATATTTTCAGAACTATTTTTTTGCTATATTTGCACTTATAATTGTAAAAGATGTTCCTAGGTTTTTGTTGTTGTTTTTTTTTTGTTCTGAGACTATCAAAGCTATATGAAAAAATAAACTAGAGGAAGAAAGAAAAAGAGAAACACAGACAGGAAAGTATGAGTGAGAAAGCCCGTAGAAGAAAGAACAAGATGAGGAGAATTTATTGAGTTGTTCTGATTCTTGAAGTAAAACCCATTAACTGGAGATAAGGGCAGTAACACTGTTCAGGAGTTGAAAGATAGATTAATGATCTCCTGTGATCAAATTTCATAGATGTCAGAAATTTCAGAGGGGAGAAGGAGAAGTGGGAAGTTTATGGAGTCTTCTCAATCCTTGACTAGTGAAACTCTCACATTGTTTCAACAGATGGTACACACTGTTTTCTTATAGTTTCCCTCTCAACTTCAGACAGCAGACCTCAATGACTACAAGGAGTGATAAGTGGAGGCTGACAGCAAAACTGAGTGTGTCTGCCAATTCTTTTTCACCCTACTTGACACAGGTTTCTGTTAACACATGCCATAGGTACTGATCTTTCTGTGGAAGCTACCTTTTGCACATTCAAAGAATCATCTCCCAAGAAACATGTGTAGTACAAATTCTTTCTGGTGGTTCTGATAAGACTTTACATTGAAAATTCCACATGGCTTTTAGTTCATCATCACTTAAAGTATTGAAAGTCAGTGTTTTCATAAATCTCTTGCTTAAAAACAGTTTTTTTGTATGTTCATGGAAAAGAGGATTCTTTAAATGAAAAATGCTTTTGTTGTTACGCCTGAAAGAAAGAGGAGAAAATGTACTAAAGGTCTACAAGGAAAGGATGGACAGAATCTTCCCATTGGTCTCAATATTTCAATGCTGAAATACCATGCTTTATCTCCTGCGGCTTGTGTATCTCTTTCAAAGGTAGTTCTTCTGGGTATAGGGGAATTACAATATAGAAAATTTGTGCCAACATGAAGGATGAAGACAAGGTCCTCAGGCATTTTCATGTGAAGGTCAGCAACAATACCATGTTTTGAAAAAGAAATACAACTCACTGTTCTAGGTAAGAAAAAATGTGTAATGGAAAATCTTAAATTGGGTGTTTCAGGAAAGATAGACCAAGAAAGATGCAGTTAGCAGGGATTCTGAAGAAGAAGGGGACAAATTAAACAATTCATTTTATTAGATTTCCCATGGAAAAGGATGTTTTTATATTAATCTGTTATGATAATAAATTTGTAGAAACTAAGCAAGATTAATATAAGAAATTGGAGTCAGAATAGTGAGATGGAATCAAAGAAGAGAGCTCAAGCCAGATAAGACATGTTCTGGAAGAACATATATTGTATCTACAATGCAGAGCTCCTAGAGACTCTATCCATTGCTCATGTAATATTCTGGTTGTCTTCCACTAGAAATAAATGATATTCCTGACCAAATCTTTTCCCCAGAATTAGATTGCCTCCATAATGAACAAATCCTTCTCATTCCTATGTTATTCCTATCTCCCGTTGTCATATTCAGATAGAATGTGTGTCCACGGGACTGGGAGCAATGTACTTCTACTCAAAAGGAACTGACAAAAGACATGGAGGCTGGAGGGAAAGAAAGTGAGAGTGTGTCCAGAGGGTGGATGGATCTTACGTTATGTACTTTTATTCCTAAAAAGTGTGAGGATATATCAATGTCAAAGTGCAGTAGTAGACAATAGAGTGTTTTATTGATGACAGACAAGTGAGTAGTCATTTTTATGTTTTCATCCAAATCATCAAAATGCAGAATATTTAACGATGAAGTACCAAAGAGATAGCTAATAGACCTTCTTTTCAGTACATCTTTGGGTACTACTGGACAAAAAAAAAAAAAAAAAAAAAAAAGTCAAATTTGAGGTTTTAACATGTTGATCACTGGACAGGAGTGAGCAGTTTTAATATTACACTGTGAGGCTGTGCTCTGTCAATATCCAGTATTTTGGAGAAGGAACAAAAGTAACAGTTCTGGGTAAGTGGGACTTGTGACAAGTGTGTGTTTTGTTGTGCAAGGGGAAGGGTTCTAGGGCTGTAACAATGATAAGTAAGGAGAGAATTCAATGGATTCAGATGAAGGATCCTCTCTTCAGAATTTCTATTATTTATGCTCTATAGTTAGCACAGACTAGAATGGAATATAAAAACTCAGTTGGTGTGGAATACCAACAGAATGCAGTATAAAAATAATTCCAACTCTTTCTGGAACGCAGAAAGATGGATATGATATATAAGGATATTTGGTGAAAATGCCTGTATTTATTAAGCTTACCAAAAACATCCTGATGAGCCTTATACTCACATATAAACTTACAGAGTGGTTTTAGTGGACATTGATTAGAGTGAATAAGGGAGAGATTTTGGGGTGGACATTTTAAAGTGTATGTTCTGGAGTAGTACTGCAGTTAAGAGTTTTGTGTAAGAACGAAAGAAATATACCAAATACTAGAGAGTTCCTTTAAGATTCTGAAATAAAAGTGAGGGAATTTTTGGTGGGAATTTAATTGGCAAAATCTGGTGATCCTCACTTGGATTCTCTTGGAGAGCACAGAAAGAAAAGAGACAGGCAACACAACACGTTTAAAAATAAGTAAGAAGAGGGGAATTTTGGTGCCAAAGAAAGTGCGTATGCGCATGAGTCAATGAACCTACTGTGCTCTGGCCCTTCTGAAAACACACTAAGAAAACCAGTTAAAAAATATAGGTATTGTGCTATACCTATATAACAGTTTGAGAAAAAGTGACCTGCATGTCCACCCACAGGAAAACTGGGAAAATGCAATTTTTCTCAAATTAGGCAATCTAATGCTGACCCTGGACTGTACCATTTGATCCAGAGAATAAAAACAAGAATCCAAACATTGAAATGCTAGATTCATTGAAATGAGTGATTAATCTTCAACAAATTTCACTGTTTTCAGTATTTCACTTCTTAGTTTCAATCAGACATCTATTTGCACTACTTAGATTTGTTAAAGTTATTTTTACCATGTCTGGCTGTCCATCTGCTGTCTGGCTACTAAGATTTCATAAGGATTGCTATCAGACAGATGGGGAAAGAGGAAAAAAGGAGAAAGAAATGGTCAAATGAATCTGAGAAAGAAAATCAGGAACAATTGAAAATGCTAAAAAGAGGGAGAGAGAATTCTGTAATATCGTCCACAAGGACATAAGAAAAGGTAAATGTGGATTATGTCACAAGAAAAATTCTGTAGCAGGGGAAATTTTACACACATATACACACAAAACCATAGCATTCAAGTATTTACAGTTTCAGATATAGGCAAGTAGACTTAGGGTTTACAATTTAACCCTGTTTTTCTCCATTCTTTTCCATATTGACATCAATTGCAAGGAAAAGTAAGAGAAAGTTTTTATAGAAAACATGGAGCTGGTGAGTCCTGTGACATGGGAATGAGAAGCACAGTTGAAATCCTATTGGCTTTTCTTCATGATATAATGAACTTTGCAATATATATATATTTTTGCATCTAATTAAGACACCAAGGATATAGTCCACTTTTTTATTTCCAGGATGAGAGGAAGTGCAATCACCATTGCAGAATCGAGCCTTCACAATTTAAATCCATATTTTACTCGGTAGATGGTAAAGGAAGATTTATTCATAGAATCATAGAATGTCTTGGGTTGGGAGGGACCTCAAGGATCATTAGGTTCCAGCCTCCCTGCCACAGGCAGGACTGTCAACAACTAGATCAAGTACTAGATCAGGTTGCCCAAGGCCCGATTCAATCTAGCCGTGAATGACTCCAGGGACAGGGCATCCACAGCCATTCTGGACAACCTGTTCCAGCACCTCACCAGCCTCTCTGTGAAAAACTTTCCCCTGACATCTAATCTAAATCTTCCCTCCTTTCATTTAAAACCATTCCCCCTTGACCTATCACTATCTACCTGCCATCATCTATGTCATTGATAAAAATGTTAAAGAGTACCGGTCCCCATACAGATCCCTGGTGGACATCACTTGTCGCCAGCCTCCACCTGGACGTAAAGCCATTGGCCACAACCTTCTGGCTGAGACTTTCCAAACAATTTCTTATCCATCAAATAGTCCACCCTTCGAATCTATATATCTACATTCTTTCATATTACTTTTACTATTTCTTTTTATATTACTGCTTCTTGTTATTTTGCTCTACATATGAGCAATATTTTTGACATAAATTAAACTGTCTGACATGGCTTACTATTTCTTTGACCAAAAAAAGAGCCCCCCTCCTCCCATTCCTCCCCCCTCCAAAAAAACAGCCGCATTCACTCATGGATCTTCTGAGAAATTGTAGTTTAAAAATATGTCGATTATAGGTCTGTGGGATTCAGTTTATTTGCTTGATTGCTTCTTTTTATTGTTAAAACTGTAGGACAACGATGGCTTAAGGTGAAACAAGGCAAGACATTTCAGAAAAGTCTTCACTCAAAACCCAAGGAAAAGAGCATATACAGACATAAAAAGACTCAATAGATGGTGAAATCAAAGGATCAGTTTGGATCCTACTCATCGTTCATCTTAGCGCAAAAGACAAGAGAATTAAATTCTTTTTTTTTTTCAGTTAGCAGCTCAGCTTTATTAACTTTGGCTATCTGGACAGTATCCAGGAAAAAAGTTTTATACATGCTCTGTACATTAACATTTCCAATACTTGAGCCACATTCTATTCAAATTTTATATTGATTTTTATTCAAATGGCATATATAGCATAGCATATTTAGTATACACTATACAAAGATGCTATAAACAAATGTGTATATAACTGTCTTTTAGCCTGAAGTCCATGAACTTGCATACTCAGCTCTATAGTTCTTATTTAATCTTGAATTCGACGTCCAGCATTCAGTGAAAATACTTCTGCAAAAACAAATTAACAAACAAAAACCACAATGGTTAGTTAATTATTTGTTAGTTAAATCATTAATGGAGGCTCTGGGGTACACTGCTTTCCATTTCAGAGAAGAACAATGAAATCATACCACCAGCTGTGGCCATCTTTTCACCATCAAAGCAAGAGATTCAACAGAAGAAGAAGG
>JAOWBP010054022.1:0-10273 GCA_028571105.1 Tragopan temminckii
ATCTCCTTGCATTCTGGGGGAGGGAGAGCTGTGTGGCAACAATCACTTCCCGGTACCAGAGGCTGCAGTCGAGGGAGCTGGTGTTGGGGCCAAGGGCTACACCAGTATGATGTCCTGTCAACACTTTTCACGTGTCAGGAATTTCTGGTTGTCTTGATCTTGACTGACTGCTATTCACATCAGTCAGAATTAGCAGAGGGGGGAGAAAGACAAGCTCTCACTTAACCATTTAGCTGAGTAATGGGAGAGATCACTTTACTGCATGGCCTTCCCTCTCATGGGACTCCGATATAATGCTGACCCTGTCACTTACACTCAGAAATCATTTGGCCCCTGAGCTGCATTTCTGTAAGTGGAAATAGTATCTGATTTTCAAAATATGTAAGTACACACAGGGACAGGAGACAACAAACTAGATCTACAGAAACAGCAAGGTATTTTTCAGCACATGGAGACTTTCCTTCTTTTGAAAAAATCTTCAGAACAATTCCTCAGGATTTAGATCCATAGTAGATCATATGTCATATGCCCAGCTGACTCCCTATAAGCCTCTTCAGTATGGGGTTTTAGGCAGCTCTTTCAAAACTTGTTTCTCTGGTCCAAATTTCTGAATACGCTTAAGCTCCCACCCCATTATTGAATAGTTTTTTTAATGTCTGTGAACATCTGTTCTTCGGTTTCCCTTGGACACAACAGGCTTAGCAAGGGTTCTGTGTTCTCTCTAAGTGCTCCCCTTACGACTAATAGAATCTAACCTTGGTTAGGACCCCTCTGTGCTGCCCTTACACAATGATAAATTATATATTTCTCATGGGAAATCAGTCTCTTTCATGAAGATACCTGAGGCTCAGTATGTTTTTGTGCATGCAGTCACATCTATTTGTCCCAGAAGCCTCAGGAAAGGGCTAGAAGGCATCTGCAAAAACAAGAGGAAAAGGGGGAGGAAAGAAGGGAGCAAATATCTGTCCCAGGGTGCTGCTGACTCCCTGTTCCTTCACTACAGATCTAAATTATAAGGTTTTATAAATAGAGGGCTCCTGTCCCTCCTTAATCATCTTTCACTTTTCTGGGATCACCTAGGACTGCACAAATTTGTTCAGAACAGTTTTATGTATCAGCCTGCTCTTATGGCTTGACATACATGAAGCCTGACATTTCACTATGTCTAAGAATACCCTGCATCCTATTATGCCCCAGCTTAGAGTTTGCTAGATAGCAAACAGATATGAAATGTAGTGCACAACATGCATGGAGGTAGATTTTGTCAATAAATATCACTGAGGTGGAGACGGGAAAACAGGGAGGGGATCCTCTGAAGCTCTAATGGTGTGCATTGTGGAAGGCATTCCACTAGTTTGAGTTGAACAGGCCTTGTCAGGAGCAGGTGTACTTGTGAACACCTGACTGGGGAGGCAGAGAGATAGGCAGGCTTGATGAGGAGCTTGTTAGTGGTAGAATTGGCAGTGAACTGGTAATGCACAGAGCACTTGCAAGGGGTCATCAGGAAGAGAAAAGTCTGACTCCACAGCTGTACCTCACGCATCTTCCCTGCTGCTGGAAATATCTACTTACCTGGCAGCACCCACAGGGTGTAGAAAGAATGTCTGAGCCCTACCTCACAGCAACATACTGCTCGTGTGAGAAAAACAAAGTTTGTGAGAGTGTAGGATGGGGAAAAATATCATCTTTGAGATATTCCACCTACTTCTTGTCCAGATTTACAAGATTTTCTTGACAGGAAGCAGAGGAAAATGTGGATAAAGCAGGAAGTAGTCCCATTTGCTTTCTACATCACTGAAGTAAGCAAAGTTAAGCTTGCAGTAGAGATAACATTCTCACTATTCAAATCAGAAATGTAATACTTTTTCTCTGGAAAACATCACCTTTTCAATGGACAGGTTTAACATTAATGAGAACCAACACATCCCTTTCCCCACACTGAGTTCTGAAGAGAATTCTCTTGACCAGTTTGTAAGCTGGTGTGACCAAGCTTTTCTTCCGCTAGACACAGAAGGTATCTGTAGCTCTCATTTCAGTAACAAATGAATATTTGCACGTCTTCTAGAAAAACGAAGAACTGCATTTTCATCAGATCATTGGCTGCAAATGATCCTGTCAGCTCCAGTACAAACTTCTTATTTTAAATTTGGGTACATGCTGTTGATGTTCTAATCAAATGTCTGAGGCTCTTCCAGCTTCTGTGCCAGCTAATGAGCTCGTCCAGAGCTTCAAAGCACAGTTCTCAGGCTGTAACAGGTAGCCATCTTGACCTTTTTGAGGTACATCCCAAAATCTTCAAGAGCTGCAAAACATATGCCACATAGCTTGGAAAGCTAAAGTTTCTTAAAAGCCATCTGGGAGTAGTTCCCAGATAGGGTATAATAATGGCTTGCCAGAGTACAAAGGAGAAGAGCCAGGCTGGCCAGGCTTGTGCCCCAGGGTGAGCTGGCTGTGTTACTTTCTACTGCCCTATTGACTGTTTCTCCCAGAGCTTGCATGCTCATGGGCTCATGGAGAAGGAGAGGCATTCTTTTCTGCAGGGCGTGTTTGGCAGTGTGGCCTCCATTGAAAATGACCGAATAAGGGCCTGTGGTAAAATCCTAGACTCAAATACATGAAGTACAACTTTCCATGAATTCAGAGATGGCTCAGAGGACAGCATCTGGGTTTAGGCTTTCTAATCTCCCTACAGAACCAACGATTGAAGTAGGCTGAAAAGCAAGGAAAGTGATTTCACTAGCTGTTGGATGAGTTGTTCAACCTTTCAGATGTCAAAGGGAAAACAATCAACTTGAAGTAAGAGTTCCAGATTCCACAGATTAATCTCTGGTAATGTATGGAAGACACAGAGTAGACCTAACCCACAGTCCTCCGTTCTGAAAGATTTTGCCACATCCACTAACGTCTGTGTACACGTCTGTGGCTGTGATGTGTGGTTGCCTCAAGCTAAAACCTGACAAACTCCATTAGCAAGAACTCCACAGTGTCTGTGCAGATTTGAAAGGTTGTCTCATAGCCCAGGGATGAGACAACATTTCAGATTAAAGACTCCTAGGAAAGTTTCAGAAGAGTGTTATGAAAATGTTTTGCTGAGGGACTGCTTATGCTTGGAGTAACCTACCTTGAACTCCTGAGACGAATACTTGATCAACATGTCAGAGATCATTCTCCTTCCCGCCAACACATAGGTCAATAACATCAGCAAGCCTACTACCATTGCGTGACATCTAACATGTCCCCAGTGGAAGACAGCATTTGACTGTGAGGATTTTGCTTTGTCTGTTCTTTCTTTGTCTTTTCTGTCTTTTTTGCATGTATGAGAATATTTATGCTGCTTGACTACACTAACATTCAAATAAAATTATTATTTGATAGAAGATAAATTTCAGCTTCGGTGCATTTTTCCTTTCCTTTGGGTGCAGGCAAAACAAGCAAAACCTATGTAGATTTGACATTTTGACTAATTCGGGGTTTATTAAGAATGTTCATATCCAATAAATCATCTTTTTTAAAAGAAAGAGGTATGAATTGCACATTGACCATGAGCTGTACATGTGTCAAAATAATTACTGATATATTGTCAGATTTTTAAAAGGGAATTACTATTTATGTCATCCAGTTCATTCTTGCAGAATTGCCTAGACATTTTACTAACAACTTGCACACAGAATGTGGATTTTTCTTGAGCAACTGACAGTTTCACTTCAAAAGTAAAACAGCCCTCTGATTGCATGTTTACTCCATAATACAAGCTCAAGGAATGTTGTTCATATCGTAGAAACTGAATGTTATACTCCCTGCATTCTGAGTATTGAATTACATCTTAGCCTATTTTTTTCAGTAAAGTGTTTTATTGATTCTAAGACAATGAAGTGCTTACGTATGTTAGAGATAATTGTAAAGCAAAATTTCTGTCTTTCTGCATTCTTAAAATTTGTTTTCAACTTACTTTTCCAGAATTGGTCACCAAAATTGTATTTTTAGAAAAATTACATTTTGAAGATTTTCAGTTATTTTTTTTAAGTTCTAATCAATGAACTGATAGGCTTGGTAATTGCTTCCTATATGGTATTAATCAAGCTCTTTTCCTGCAAAGCACTGGCTTTAGCTTAATCAGTGTCTTCCTACACAGAAAGTCCCATAGGAAAATCTTTTTGCCGTACATCACTATCAGGTTTCTCTTCAGGAGTGCAATGGCACTCCTTCCTGATGAGGGATGAAAATGTCTTTCCCTCACTTTTGGCAGGTCTTATTCATAAACACTTTAATGCTATCCATTGGTAATAATAATAATTAAATATACATACATGCATTTGTATGAAATCAAACATCAAATTGTTTATAAAAGACTGTGGAAGATTCCTCAATATATTTTATTTCCCTTGGCATAGGTGCCAAGTTATCTTAGAGGCTGTCTTCTTATGATGGTTTTACAGTGGGATAGGAAGGCAAGGAAAAGCAGAGGCAAAGTTGACCATACCCCTACAGAGTGACAAAACCAAGGCTGTGGATATTGTCAGAGTAGCAGTGCAGCCCCAGGCTCCAAGTGCAATTTCAGCCTCGTGTCAATCACCGTGTTCCAAAGACAGAGATTTTGCAATTTATAGGAGAAGGAGGTGGGAAGGAGCTTGGCAAGATTTCAGCCTGCTTCTAGCTGTATTAAGGACAAAGAGGTTTTCTTGAGTGTCAGGCAAAGTTTTCATATTGAAAAGAGATCCGCATTCTGAATGTCTGTCCTGGGAATGCAGGTTCAAGAGCTAGATCCAGCCTGAGCTGACGGCTTCATGCTATCCCAGTTTGATGACTTCCATCTGAAGGCTTGATCTTACAGCTATGAAGGTCTCTTTAATTAGACAATATTCATTTCATTAACTCTGCCTTCAGAATACAAGAGCCTAACAGCAGGGACTGATTATTCTTTTCATTGCTTTGTAGATTTTTCTTTTTTTTTTTTTTACAATCCAGTTGGGAAATACTTTTGGGAAACACTTGTTCAAAACAAAACAAGACCCAAAAAAAAAAAAAAGGGGGGATTTTTCTAAGCCAAAAAAGAACACTCCTAAAGAAATATTTTGGCTACATAAGGTTGTGCTGGGGTAGTACTAATGATGTACCTTTCCTTTGGCTCTAGATTCAGGGTGATGAGAAATGCAAGAAACTGGGGTAATTCAAACCTGCACACAACACATAGACTTGGGGCTATCTGGACATACTCCCACTTACTCTCCCACTCTGTGTTTCTGTTCTCCACCAGCCTCGAAGCATCTTCAAAACTGATGGCACACTTTCCATCAGCTCACATGAGCTTTGGACTGGATCCTGCAGGCTTGCAGTATACGTTCATTCAATACTTTGAAAGAAAACCAGGCAGAACTAGGAGGATCTGGAGAGCAAAAGATCCAGGTCTGTGCAGTTAATCTGAGATGCTTTTAAAAATAAAAATAAAATAAAAAAAAGAAATGCCAAAATCTCAGGTAGAAAGGGCTGTAATGTGTCGTAAATTGGTCAGGAGAGGATGCTAAATGTTATTATTGCAAATCTGCATAATTAAAGTGAAATCATCTAAGAAGAAAACAGGATATTAAAACCCAGTTTAACCATTAACTGTTAACATAGCAACGTAAGTGGTACAAACAGCCCAAATTTTGCCTCTCATATCTAAATGTTTTAAATATATCTCTTCACTAAAACACACTGAAAACAAAACACCTTTTCTTCTGAAATATCTACAGGAGGAGCTCAAGGAGAGACACTGGGTGTCCAAATGAAGACCCCACACTATCACATTTTTTAGCTGTGAGCAAAGGGATGGCTGCAGAGCCTGCACACCACAGACATGCTGAGACACAGGGGATTGAACCCCAAGGCAATAGAGACTAGCAAGAGTTCCTTAAGTACCCCAGGTTTTTCAGCATTTATTCCATTTGCAAAGCATGATTCATCAGGCCCTGGTCAAGAGGTGGGAAATCTACTGTCTATAGGACCTAGCTCAAAACTTCCTTCAGTATCATCACCTGAACTCCCAAATTTGTTGTCCCTCTGACTTGTGAGGACTTCCAACTCAAGGTTGAAACTCAAAAGATGAACTCAGTGAACTTCATTGTAGTTTCACCAGATATAAGCTCTATGCTCACCAACACAAGAAGCTCCACAGTGCTGCTGATGGATCCAGCTCTGTGCTGAGAACTTTGTCACCAAAGAGTAGTCCATGGGAGTCTGATTGCAGATACCCTCTTGTATCCTGCCCACTTCAAAAATTGAGAAGTACTTGGGAACTCCTTGGTATTCCATCTTCAGTTGGGTTACAGTCCACGTGAACTGTCATTTTGTTGCCTGACCAAAAGGCAAGCTATTCAAGAGATTTAATTTTTTAATTTCTTTTTCTGAGTGTGTTTCATTATGTGGTATATTGCCTTGAATCTAGATGAGCTGTGTAAATAAAAGTACTGATATATTACTTTATTGTGGGTTCTGCTTTCCAGCCATGCTCCAACTGTTAGAATCATAGAATCACTCATTGCAGCTACTTCTTTGATAATACTTTTTTGCACCTGATGGTACTATAACTGGAACCAACAAGACAATTGGACTGTTCTATACTACACAGCAAAAACCTGGTAGCATTTGCCACTGGTTTTCATGAAACAAGGATTCTTTCCTATGAATTTCAAGAGTGCCTCCAACTGAAAGAGCAACATTACCCAGCAAGGATAATTTACTGCCAAGTGCAGTAAATGATAAACTGGGATGAATTTCTGTGAATTTTAAGATGAATGAGCATTTCGAACTGCAAGCACAGCTCTGTTTCTTTGGCTGAAGGACGTGCATGGAAAAAATCAGGTTGCATGAACAGCAGGATCTCAAAGCTAGCCTTGATGCTGCCATGCAGGAGTCAACTCTAAGAGTCCTCTGCCACTGAATGCACGTGTGAGGCTGCACAGTTTGTTCCTGCTTTGTCTTTATTCATAGTCCTTGGCCCAACCGTCGCTTTCAGTATACAAATGAAGCCTCCATGCTACATGTTTTAGCTGCATGCAATATGGTCTAATGTCCTGGATTATGAAAACACAAGTGCTACCTGTCTCACAGAGGATATCCAAAGCTGGAATGTGTTTTTTGTCTATGACATCTTTCTCTGCCCTTCGGTTATGGTGGCAGGATAGACAGGAATGTAACATTCTCAGATGCTGCAATGAGTCATGGTCAGCAGGAAATAGAGTAACACTGCTGCCTTTTGACTAGGGCTTGGGTGCTATTAATACAGCATCAGTAGTATTTCTACTGTGTGAAGAGGAAATTTAAAAAAAAAAAAAAACATGTTTCTTAAAAGAATGCTAAGGACGCAAAATACAAAATCAGAAGATGCAGAGTGATTTCCTCTTGTTCTCATAGATAAGAGAGAGGACAGCGTGCTCATGTTAGGTCAAACCTTGCCTTACACTGTCCCTTATCAACAAGGATTTGCAGGGCAAGGACTTCCATGCAGTGGGGAGACATTTCCATCCCACACAGGCTCTATCTCACTCCTGGAGGCCCTTCAGTATGAGAGCACCAGAACAGCCCCTCTCATGGAAAGATACGGCCCTGCAGTTTGTTATCCTCTGCTCATGTCTCTCCCCCTGGTGACACTGTGGTCAAGGTCTGCATTGTGAGTGCTTTTCCTTTTGTGATCAGTTCTCATTATGTGGCCTCCAGTGCTCTTTTATGATGTTCTTCTCCTCTATTCTTCTCTGCACTTTGAAGTGCTCTTGCATGAAACAGCACGACATAAAATAGAATGACACTTGTTATTAACACAAATGAAACATTTGGTTTCAATTATCCTCCGTCTCTCCCGTTGTGAGGAGTGAGAATTCACTCATAAACACAGGCAGTGCTTTAAGAAATTGCAGACTTTACAGAGCAAGAGGAAGGAAGAAAAGCAGACCCAGACATATTGAGCTTGTCACAGTACACAAAACGATAAGACAGAAAAAGAGGCTGGTCCGGAGTGCTTCCAACATGCATAATCACAGAGGCAAGGATAGCTGCATGGGCTGAAAATGAGAGCAACATTAAACAGAAAGAAGAACCACTAATTAAGCCCAAAATTGAGATTTGGCTCTGCCACTGACCTATGTGTGACCTTTAGAAAGACACTTTGCCTCTTTGCCTTTCTGGTTTCCCACAGGCTGTGTTTCTGTCCATTTGGCCTGTCAACAGCAAAACTGCAGGAGGAAAAAATCTCTTTAGTTGAGGCTATTTTCCTGACATATCTCTATACCAGTTTCAACATTAGAAGGATATTTCTAGGCAGAACTTCTCAATCTCCTATCCAAAACAAGGGAGAATTAACCATTAGTTGAAAAAAATCTTTGTCTCTCTCTCAATTCTGCTAGTTTTACTATCATTTTTTCCCCTCTTCCATTCAGCCAGATAATATTTAACCTTTAAAAATAGCGTGCATGTCCTCCTTGAACTGTGAGAAATAAAAAGGCTTAACAGTGTGCAAAAGAGAAATCCATCCAACCTCAGGATAACACAAGTCTATTATCCCAGCCTCTTCCATAAAACAGCTGACTTGACAGCCCATGTCAGTATGGAATGCAGTTAGCTCTGTGTTTTTTCATGTCTGTTCAAAAATGATCCCACTGAACCTAGGCTATGATGCACTGCTATTGGCATTCCTAGGATTTGCACACATCTTGAAAGGAGGACTCAAACACAACCCTCTCCAGGGACTGCTGCACTGGCTGTGGGACACAGCAGAAACATCCCCCTCTCCTCCTTTAGTTGGAATAGTTTTAATGCACACCAAAACTCTCACTGGGAAATGGACAGGGGGGGATGTGGCTGGAATGAGCAGTTTGCTGTGCTTTTGCACAGGCAGCACAAGTGAGAGAAGCGTTGGCTACTAGTGTGCTTTTTCATCCTTCAGAGATCCCTTCTCCCTCCTGAGGTACAGCACAGCTGCTGTTTAGAAGGGTATAGCTCCACAACACATGGATGTAAGGAAGGGAGGGAAGCAAAATATCATGTGCAATAGAGGAAACTCTAAGTAAGCTAAAGGCTATTACTCATATTAGAGCCAGAACCTCCACCCAAGTTCTCTTGCTTTCCTCCAGCATGCAAAATGGACAAAAAAAATAAAAAAGAAAAAGAAAAAGGAAAAAACAGACATTTCTCTAATTGAGCCTTTAAGGTAATTTCCCCATGGCAGAGAGACTGTGTAGGCAGTGATGGTACAGCTGTTCTCTTCTTTTCTTTATTGGAATTTTTTTTACACGAAAATTAAGAAACTTTATGAAAAGAGGGTAATTCTATAGGAAAAGAAAGCATATTTCTTTTCAGATTTTTCAGATTTCTGGCCCTCGTTTTGTATGTGATCATCACAGGGCCTTTTTCTCCTATCACTTAACTGCAGCAGAAGTCCTGTCAAACGGAGCTGGATGCTCAGAGAGGGAAGTATATTTGTTGTCCTTACCTTTGCTGTCAGCTTGTAGTGTTGAAACATAGATAAAGTCAGGGGCAGGAGAGCAGTATTTGTTTTACACTGTTCATCCCTCCAGCAGGAGATACTGTGATGCTTCCACTATCAGTTTCCTAGAAGTGGTATAACACAGAAGCAGTGAGACCAGCCCTTGGATAAAATCCCTGGAAGGAGCTATCTCTGCCCTAATGCTTCAAGAATTCAGAGCTTTGCTTCAGATCTGTCCTAAGCACCCAGGGGAGCTGATGGCTAGGAGTATAAACATCTTTAGGGGAGTGGAATAGCCATTAAATAGTACACACAAATTGTGCTTGTCCATTTTGTGACTAGTATAGGCTCAAACCATGCTCCAGTGACAGTAAGGAAAACTGGATAGTGGTAGCTGCAGTGACAGAAGTGGATTTGAGACTTCTTATCTGTTCCTTCCCACCTTGCCAATGATTTCTGGCTTCAACTGTGACTTTCCTGAAACTGTAGCAGTTGTTGCTTGCTGATTCCTGTTTGAGTCCTTTGACATCGGCATTTTAGGTGCTGCCTTCCCACCTCCAGTGGGTATATACATCCAGAGAGACAACTCAGTGCAGACTGGTGAGAACGAATAATTGAATGTACCAACACCCTGAAGCACCTGTGTCTATCTAATACTAGCTAGGTACTGCAGAAGGGTGATAGACACAGAGCACTGGTCTGTGACTGGGAGAAATGCCTTCCATGCTGTTCAGGGCTGCCACCATGTCCTCCTCTCCTCTCCTCTCCTCTCCTCTCCTCTCCTCTCCTCTCCTCTCCTCTCCTCTCCTCTCCTCT
>JAOWBP010054023.1:0-10271 GCA_028571105.1 Tragopan temminckii
TGGTACATACCGCATTCCCCTACCCCCCCCCCCCCTTTTTGCTCTTAATGATAGACAATTGTGCTGTAAAAATTGGACTCCAAGTTTCACCTTTTACCTTTCTGATCTAGAACTGACTTAAAGGAGAAGATAGCTTAACTGGTCTTTTTTTTTTTTCCCCTTCTTTAGATGATAGCACTGAATGCCAAACTGCATCAAAGAAAGAAGAGCAAAATGACAAAGAAAAGAAAGATGAAGAAGAGGCTCCACCACCTACTTACAGGGCCAAATCGATTGTTGAGAGTTGGGTATGGGGCAAGCAACCAGGTACTACAGTTGTTTTGGTGGTTCTCACTGAAGCAATACGTGTTCTGTGTTGGTTACTACTTTTGTAGCATTGCAGAGTAATTGGATCAAATGTACATGTTGACAGATACATCTGTTAGACTAGTGGAAGAAGTTTGGTAAGTGCTTAACTGAGAACCAAGTTAAACATTTACTATAATTGCTTTCAGATTTAATTAGAGTCATGACTTAGAGAGTCAGTTTACACCTCTCATGCTAGTTGAAGGAGTGATAAACTGGCTTGGAACAGATGCAGTTATACAGATAAATGTTAGGATGTCTTTAGAATATTTCTTTCCAGTTACAGACACTAAAAAGAGATTGCTTATGTTCTGAAGCCTGAATTTTCTGCAGGCAATAAAGATTTAATAGGTGATTTTTCTTTTTTGATTTCATGGTCTGGTAGAGGAGCTTGAGTGAATCATGGGAGGAATGTTGGAAAGGTTTATTAAATTAACTGTCTGTCCCGACCTTTGCTGACAGTAATCTCACCTGTGGTTGCAGAAGAGAAATGGTCTGTGTGTTCACTTTTTCACCTGTGACTCTGTACAATACTGATTTTTATATTGAAGCCAGTTAAAGTTCCCTATTACTCCTTATTACTGTACAGCAAACCCACTGTCTGAAATGGTCTAAGCTTGAAAACAGCAGTTTCACTTCAGTGAAACAGTGAACAGCAGCTTCACTTCAGTGGCTTGTTTTATAGCTCTGGTGCCTGACGTTGCCCAGTTCAGATGCTGGCACGTACAAATTTTGGAGACATCTGTTATGCTCCTATTCCTTTCCCCTCACTCAGAAGCACTTGAGGGTCCCTGGTGAGATGACTGTCTCTTTAGTGCCAGAATCCAGATTTACATAGCCTTGTTTTCTGAGGAAGCTATTTCACTTGTTTCTGTTGAGCCACAGGTCAGTTGTCAGTCTGTTGTCCTCTGCTATGTGCCAACCAGCTTTTCCCCTTTTCTTAAGGACGGAGAGGCAGGTGGACTTGCTGTCACTTTATAATTGGGACAGAATTTTGCAGTGCAGGAGGAATGAGAAGAATTGCAATTACAGTGGGAGCGGGAGGGTGCGCTGAAGAAGGGGGAATGTGTTGAAGAGATGTAAGCTAAAGGTCACATTGTTTTTGTATTGTATTTGTATTTAGTATTTGTTGATGAACAGTAAAATAAAACAAATGTAAAAAAATGGTAATCTAGATACAAAGTATCTTACTAAATTTCTCCCAACTGACCAAGTTGATTTAGATGGTACTTTAAGCTCACCCTCCAATTATTTCTTATAAAATATTAAAAAAAAAAAAAGAAAAGCAAAAAGGGTTATATGTTTGTATGGAGCTTACAGAAATAATTGATTAGCTTCATATATTAAATTTGTATTCTTTGGTATCTGTTACCTTTTGTGCTTAAAGTTTGCATTGCTTTGATCTGAGTTAATGTCTGTGACAGGCAGATCCTTAAAAAATACTATAAACACACTTGTGTTTTATTAATAGAGCATTGTGATGGAGCTTTTGCTTCTGATTGTAGGTAACTTTTTGTTTTGCATTTGTCAAAAAGAGAGATAACAATTGCCTTTTGCATCATCCAAGTTTCTGTGGCTTTGTCATTAATTTTTGGAAAAGAAGATACAGAAGATTATTTCAATCTTGGTACTACTTCTTTTATAAAACACAGGCAACTCTTTTAAGCTTTTCTTCTGTCATCTTTCTGAAAAGTAAAATGAACCCTTGAATATTTGTCTGTCAAAAGAGTGAAGGAGCTTTTTAGAAGGAGAATTGTTTCTTAAACGTATTCCTATTGATCAAGTTGGAATGGAAGATTTACTGTGGGTTTTTTCTTTTTTATATATGTATATATATATTTTATATTGCTTGACAAGTAAGGTATAATTTAGGGGTGTAAGCTTGGAGTTCTTTTAAAAAAAGAATTGAAGAGGCATTTAAAGTCTGTGTTTCAGGTTAACACTGAGCTACATCTGTTGAATTTAATGATTTACAGTCTTATATTGTCTAGTCATGGCTTTCATAATGTACGGTGTATATCCATGTTTTGGAAATGGTGAATACAGTCTTATTTTGCCAATAAAGTGTGGAGGATCATGCTATTAAACTTCAGTCCTTTCTCCCTAAGGGCTGAGGGATTTTGAGAAAGCTCAAAAAAGCTGCTCAAAAAGCATGTTGAGAAGCAGTGCTTTTTGTCTTCCTTTCCGTGTCCTGGCATGAGTTCAGAGAAGGAAAATATTTTCCCCGGTTGTAATTTATGCTGAGATGACTGTACTGCCAGAACCAGGGCAAAGATGTCACAGACGTTTTTTTCTTTCTTTTCCTCCGTAGCCACCCCCAGTGATCTTACTATGTTAAATTCTATTCATATGCACAAGATAGTAATAAAAATGTAAGTCATTATTTGACTTTGTTTTTTTCTTCTCTAGATTTTTAGTGTTCATCCATTTCGTATTCAGCTCTGACCTGATGTCAGCGCTGAACTGTTCAGGCCTCATTTTGACATGAGTGCTCCCTTAAAACAACTTCCCTTTGTCCTGTTTCCTCAAGGCTATGTGTTCATCATTACCCAAGTACTTCTGATTCTTCTTAAAAGCCTTGTTTTACTACTATCATCATTGTTTTTCAGATAGTCAGGCCTGATTTATTTTAGCAGTGAATTAAACTGTTTTGCCAGTAGACCACTGTCACGACATGGAACTCCTGGAGGTCTCCTTGTGTACAAGTGAGAGCTTGTTTATAGGTGATACCATGTCTTGTTTCCTTGATAGTACTAGCATAGCTAATTGCACTGAGAAATGCTTCAGAGGCATTACCTAAGGGAGAGGGGGTTAAAACTTAATCGTGTGATTTCAGTGAGTTGCTGTTGAGAAACATGTCACTAGTAACAGCAATGGGATCTTTTTGCCTTTCTTATGTAAGAAAGGGGAAAACATGTTGAAGTGTCATCCTGTAAGGGATATTAGCTAGGAAAATAAATCTAAGTTTATACAGTGGTCAGAAGAAATTAAAAGAATTCACAGCATTGAAATTTCTGTAGTTTGTAATAAATTCTAGATCAGATCTTTTTAAGTTCAGATTCAGGAATGTTGATAGAAACAATGGTTCAGTGAAAGGAATCGGGGCCTAGCTCCTGCGTTGTGTAATTTTCTTCTCAAAACTCTTACCTCCCTGTTTTTTCTTTCTTTTTTTTTTTTTTACCACTTCAAGCAGATTTTAAGTTCCTCCCTACATCTAACTTGAAAGTTACTGTCTGTCTCCAAGCATCCTTTTGCTTGCTGTTTATGCTTTTTAGAGGATGTTCCTGAAAACACTCCCTGAGAAGCATAAAACACATGTGTGAAGGTGTAGATGAGCCTCACTTCTTGCCATTCTGTTTTGCGCCTGAGTATTTGAGCATCAATTTAAAGAAGTTTTGCTCACAATAAAACTTTGAAAATCAAGCATTCATCCACGTAATGAGAAGCATTATGATTGTGGTTGCAGATATTTGCTGTTGTCTTTGTTGAGTACCAATAAGGCGACATCTGCCAATGGGCATCTTTTGCATAGGGGTACAGAAAGAAGAAAGCCGAAAGCTGACCACACATTAGAAACTGTATTCTTTCCCAGGATGCTTAGGTTAGCAGGAAAGTCTGGGCCCACCTGCTCTGGCCCCACCTCCAGCAGTGTTACCCAGAGCAGGGTGCCCAGGGCCACATCCAGGCAGCTGCTGGAGATCCCCAAGGAGGAGATCCCCACAGCCTCTGGGCAGCCTGTGCCACTGCTCTGTCACCTGCACAGCACAGGAGTGCTTCCTAATATTTAGACAGAACCTCTTTTTAATATACTCTAGGAAATTACAGCACATTAGTTCTGCTGCTGTCAGGAAATGAGAGCTCATTATAGCATTGTATTCTTCACAAATTGTTTGAATTTTTAGGTCTGAAATCCCTCTACATCCTATCATCTGTATTTGCCTTTACTAAGACCAGTGGAAGTCCTTGAAACTTTTCAGTTTGACAGGGACATTTTTGCTGATCATCAGTTTACCTGTTAGAAGCCTGCAGTGTTCTCTTATGGCAGTAGCTCTTGCAATGTTATGTCATTTAGTATGTTAATTCCTATTAAAATCCTAAAAAGGGAGCAGACATGCCTTTGTAGGCAACGTGTCTTAGACTCATGTCAGGTTAGTGTTCTGTCTGTGGCTGAGATGATTTAAGATGTTACAGTCTTTAGCTGCCTGCTTTGTCCCCTTAAGTTTGCTGACATAACCAAATAGCGCACCACTCCTTAACCCTATTCTGTTAAATGATCTAGGTTAAACACTGCTGGTATTTTTCCTTCTAATGCAGGGAATTTCTGGCAGGATGAATTAAGAAGTGATAACATGTAGTTATGTTAGCTGCTGTGGGAAGGGAGGAGTGTGATGAATTTTAACAGAAGATGGCAAAACCCTTATATATCTCTCCACGGCAGCCAGAAACGTATTTGATTATAGTTGTCACTGAACAACTATTTTGCTAATTTTAACTTGAGAATTTAAACTTGTATGTTATGACTTCAGCTCTTACATTGTACATATGGACTAGGTAAATAATGTCTCAACTCTTCATAAAATAACCCACAAAGCAGAGTGCGGCAAGGGGCGTTTAGCATCAAGGACTGACATAAACACTTTTGCTTAAAGAGTTCCCTGTAACCTTCTTAGGTGAAATTTGAATCATTACTATTAACAGGCTATTATCTCATTAGTCTGTTTAGTTCCTCGGTAATATATGTTGTTCAGATTTGCCCAACTTCACTTGATCCATTCTTTGATGTATTTAAATCTTTCTGAAAAGGAAATTATTTTAAAAAATATAAATTTGCTTATGTAATAAGTAAAGATTTAAAGAGGAGAAAGTGTGTAGATACAGCTCACTTAAACAAAACTGAAGAACTTCCCTTAAAACTTACCTCTAATAAAGTAAGACAGTCCTTGGTCCAGCTTTGAGATAACTGAGATGTAGGATTACTATATCTAACATTATGTCTGAAATAGCTGTTCCAGACTTTACTTACGCTTCACAATCTGAAATGGCTACAGTTTTAGGGGTTCAAGTGAGAACAGTAAAGGAGAAGAATTTTTCAGCTAAAGTCACTGAAGTTAATTACTCAGTTTTTTAATGGTTTGAACGTTAGTGAGGCTGTCATATTTTCCACGTGAATAAATTATTTTTGCATGTCTTGAAGTATTTGAAGATAGTGTGTTGTAACTGAATGCTTAGAAGCCGAAATGCTTGGAAATTAGATTCCTTCCAACCATTCTTTTTGTGCATAAAAAGTGATGAAATAATTATGTTTGGTTCCTTTTACTAACTCTTATACTGTCTTAATTCGACTTCATTTGTTGATAGGAAAACAAAATAACTTGCTTCTGAAGTGATAGTAAATGACATTGTGAAATTTTGCTTTTGAAACTTCTGTAGTCTATGTTAGTTCCAGTTATCTTGAAGTATTATATTGATCTTCTGTATTGAAACAGAATTGAATATTTGAGGTATTTAAAAAGTTACAGCAGTGTTCGTTTCTTCTCAAATAAATCGGTTGTCAGATCGCTGAATGTGATGTTGAGTATCTTACAGGTTATCACCAGTATGCATTGCTGAACTGCTGGGAATGAATTTTCTGAGTGCGACTATGAATATCATAGAATCATAGAATGGCTTAGATTGAAAGGGACCTTAAGGCTCATCCAGTTCCAACCTCCTGCTGTGGGCAGGGCTGCCACCTACTAGCTCAGGCTGCCCAGGACCTCATCCAACCTGACCTTGAATGACTCCAGGGATGGGCCATCCATAACCTCTCTGGGTAGTGTGTGCCAGGGACTTGCTGCCCTCTGAGAAAAGGGTTTATTTCTAACATCTAACCTAAATCTCCCCTCTTTTAGTTTAGAGACATTCCTCCTTGTCCTTTCACTATCAGACCATGTGAAAAATTGGTCTCTCTCCTGTTTGTATGCTTCCTTGAAGTATTAGAAGGCCACAATGAAGTCTCCCTAGTTCCTAGTCCCTTTTCCAAGCCAAACAAGCCCAACTCCCTCAGTCTTTTTTCATAGGAGATGTGTTTCAGCCCCCTGATCATCTTCATGGACCTGGACCCTCTATGACAGCTCCATGTCCTTCTTGTGCTGGGAGCCCAAGGCTTGGACACAGTACTCCAGACGGAGACTCGTGAGGGTAGAGTAGAGGGGCAATCCCCTCCCTCTCCCTGCTGGCCGCCCCTCTTGTTGATCCAGAGCTGGATACAGTTGGCCTCCTGGGCTGCAAGCACACACTGCTGGCTCATGTCCAGCTTTTCATCCACAAGGACCCCCAAGTCCATCTTTGCAGGTCTGCTCTCAGTGTGTTCTTCTCCCAGTCTGTACACATCTGGGATTGTCCTGATCCAAGTACAACAGCTTGCACTTGGCCTTGTTGAATCTCATGAGATTCATGTGAGCCCACTTTTCAAGCTTATGCAGATCCCTTTGGATGGCATCCCTTCATTTTGTTGTGTCAACTGCACCACACAGCTTGGTATTGTCAGTAAATTTGCCTAGAGTACACTTGATCCCACTATGTGTGTTGTTGATGAAGATGCTGAAGAGTGTGGTCCCTAGATAAACTCCTGGAGGACACCACTTGTCACCATCCTTCACATGGACGTAGATCTGTTGGCCACAATCCTCTTAACTGCGACCATCCAAGCAGTTCCTTATTCACTGAATAATCTACCCTTCAAATCCATATCTTAACAATTTAGAGATAGGAACTTGATGTGGGACCATATCAAAGGCCTTGTGTGTGTATGTACGTGTGTGCGTGTGTATATATACACACACACATGCACACGTATTTGTAGGTACACAGACACAGTATTGTGTGTATGCAACAGTTCAATTGAAAACTTGTTCTGCTTGACTTGCATATATGCTGTGTGCTTTTGTAGGTTTCTGGTTTTTATGCATTCAGAGTTTGTATTGTAGTTTGTGTCATCAGTTGCAACAGAGGAGCTGGGATCTTGGAAACAGAAGTAATGTGGTTGATTGGAACCAATTCTAGAATTGAGCAGTTGTAGTATTTTAGGGAAATAAGGAGTTGTAATCAAAATGTAGGTAGTCTCTGCGTGTTCTGTTTCTTTCCAGCTATCCCCATGATGTATGTTTAGTAAACATGTTATTTGAGAGGAAGGGCTTTGTCACAGGAGAACATGTTATTCTTAACTTTTGGGAACAATTTTAGGGGCTGTTCACCTTTAGATGATTTTTCTGCTGGGAGGAAATTACGAGTACTATAGCTCTTTTATAGACTGCTGAGTTGGGGATCTACTTGATTTCTATAGTACTAAGCATAGATTTTGTCTTCCCCAGACGTAAGCAGTAATGGAAGTGCCATTCACTATTTCTTTAATATTCCTGTGGATATTTGAGAATGTAATATTGGGAATGAACCTGCAGAATGAAATAGGTTGCCAAAAAGAATAATATTAAAAAAAAAGTCTATCTGTAAAGCAAAGCTTTGGTTGTTTTCTATTTCACTGTTGTGTCCCAGTGGTATTAAGAGATTGCTGGGGTGTATTTAGGAAGGGAAGAAAAGCAGTGTTTGTCTTCTGTTGGCTTATGTAGAGAGATCATGATACTGGTATGTCAGCACTGACCGTGTTCTGTTACAAGATAAATACTAAGTCATGCTTTAGGTAAAAGCATTAGCCTCAGAGCATGTAGCAGTTTTAATTTTGCTTCTGAGTAGTGCTAATACTTCACAACTGAGACTTTTCCTTCAAAATTGTGGTTATTGACCTCAAAGTATGCTGGAGCTTCAGGTTGCAAGCTAACGTATTAATCCATTAAAGGTTGCCAATAAGCTTAAACCAAACAAACCAAATGTACTTTAAGCAGGCATTTGCTTTGTCTTCCTTTACGTAGGGATCTGAAGTAGTTGTGTGCAATCTCTTGACTGTCAACCATACGAGGAAATTTTGTAGGATAAATTTTAAGGACAGTTTGGCTTTTTTGTCATATTCTTCTGTGAATCAAAGTATGGATTTGTATAGCTGCTATTGCTCTTGTCTAGTTTTTGAAGTCTAGATTACAAGCAACACTTTTTCATCTGTTCTTACTGAAAAAAGGAAGTTGTTCCTCATAGATGGAAAAATGCAGATTGCCTCAGGGAAAGGAATCTAACACATGAAATACTGAAATGTGAGTAGCAGTGTTGAAAGCAGGCTGGGGAGATGGCTGACAACAAGCTGTATGCAACTGTGCAATGTGATATAGTGGTAGAAGAGGCCGCTTGAATTCTCTCCTGGGTATACGGAGACGCATTGCAGAGTGGGGAGAAAAATTTGATGTATTTTGTAGAGTTACATATGAAAAAAAAGACTCATGCCTCATTAGATACAGTTTTGAACTCCAAAGACTGCTACTAATGAATTTCTGTAGCTTGGAGATAGCTATTCCAAAATGTGTTTTGTTTTTCTTTTTTTTCCTTTGAGGCTGTTGCCATCTTTTCACAAACACTGTTACATATATGTATACATGCTTTTTTTTTTTTTTTTTTTGGGTGACCCTGTGATCAGACCAATAGAGAGGGAAAGGAAAAACCTCTCTTAAGAAGAAACTTAGTTGATCTTCATCCTAGGAAATAGATCTCCAGAGAATGTAAAAGAAACCAACCAACCAAAAAAACCCCAAACAAAACTAAACTAAACAAGTCAACCAAACAACAACAAAATGTTCCCAAATTCTGATTTTCCAGTGTTTTGGAGCTGTTGTTGTTATCATCTGTCATTACGTTATTAGGACTGTAGATTGCTGAATGCTTTTTTTGGTTAGCAAAGAATTAGTTATCTGCTGTTGGTGCATAGGCCACGACTTCAATTTGCTGATGATACCCATGTCTTTTAAATTCTTGCATAATTTGTTTCAGAATCTAACCACTTCTTGGCAGTGACCCTAGAGCTTCTGAGAGTTATTCTATGACTTCTGAGAAAATTAAGATAACGTGTATCATTGGAAAATGAAAGTATGCCCTACATGTTGTTGCTTGTACTTAGAAGTCTAGCACTGAGGCCTGCTGCTGATAAGAGTTTGCTGTATAGTTTGTCTGTTTGGAACACTTGCATAAATATTTTCTATGATGTTTTAATTTCAGACATGAAATATAAAGGTTCAGATGTATTCACACAATACCAGTTTTGATGATAACCTTAGCTTTTGTCTAAACATCTGTTAAATATGACTTGTAATTAAGTAATACATTAATTAGCATTTGCACATTAAATATAGAAGCAGTGAATTTCACTGGGTTTTGCAATTCAGACTTCTGGTCAACTAGTGGTTTTTAATTTGTCTTGACATTTGTTGACAATATATGTAACAAAGATGAATGCTTATCTTTCTCTGATTTCTAGATGTGAATGAATTGAAAGAATGCCTACATGTACTAGTGAAGGAACAACAGACTCTGGCCACACAAACTGCCACAACAGCTCTTTCAGCTATGCGGCTAAAGCAGAGGCTTGTTATCCTGGAACGATATTTTATTGCATTGAACAGAACAGTTCTTCAGGAGAACGTCAAAGTTAAGTGGAAAAGCAATAGTATCCCTCTGCCTACTGTGGACAAGAAAAGGTAACGAGTTGTTCTCATGCATGGACAAGTTTATATTTCTTAAGATACCTGGTGCTATCTACCATACAGCTTTCCTCCTTGGCAGATGTTTACTTATGATGTTGATGGGCTTTTATTATAATTCATAGAATCATAGAATGGTTTGGATTGGAAGGGACCTTTAAGATCATCTAGTTCCAACTCCCCTGCTATAGGCAGGGACACTTCTCACTAGACCAGGCTTCTCAAAGCCCCATCCAGCCTGGCCTTGAATGCTTCCAGGGAGGGGGCATTCACAGCCTCTCTGGGCAACCTGTTCCAGTGTCTCACCAC
>JAOWBP010054025.1:0-10269 GCA_028571105.1 Tragopan temminckii
AGGGTGAGATGGGCAATATACAGAAGATAAAGAAAATGCTCGCACGCAAAAGAACCTCAATCTTCTCGTGATGTGAAATGTGAAGAAGGATGGGAAGAAGTATTTTGTATATATCCCTAAAACATCAAAAGTCACGTTTATGTTTGGAGTTCAGTAGAAAATACCAGCCTAAACCTAATCTGAGTATCTGTATAACACGTAGCAATAAGTAACAGGTCTTTATCAGTAAAAAATTCAACCTAAAACATGATGATATTTCTTTGGGCTACTGATAATGGCAAAAAGAGATCTATTCTTTAAAGATTTCTTATTTTTTAGGAGTTGAATAACAAATTCTTTCTCTCTGTTCAATTTTCATACATCTCCCATGTGAAACATTTTTATTCTCAGATTGAAGGTGGCTGCACAGTAATCACAAATATAAAAATATTCTTCCCTACAATTTACAGGGGAAGAACCTATTAGAAATAACATCTAGTGAACAGCTGATAATTCTGTAATTCACAAAATTATTAATTTGTTAGGTTTCCAAGACACCAAAATGTGAGAATATACTGGCAGGTATTTTTTTTTAAGTTTCTGTTTGTGATGTCATTGTGCTTCTCAAAGATCTACAACAGCCCTTCCCCACAAAACAAGTATTTGCAATTACTTACAGGTATTACAAAGAAAGTGTAAGCAAAGCAAGGCAGAAAATTGAAGAAAACAAGCTCCTGGTGCTCTTCTGAAAAAGACTACAGTATGCTACTGATGAAGCCACATTATTATTTTGCAGTAGTTTTATTTCAGGAATCTTGATAGGCTATGAGACCTAATCAAGATAACAATTTCTGTGTATTGCAACAACACCTGCAAAAGCAAGGCACTGTCAGACTCCAAGGTTAAAAGTCCTAGCAGAGTGGGTTAAGGGACAAAGAAGAAAAGGTTTAGAGATGGAAGCAAAGAATAGTACAGTTAGTGGCTAATTTATTATCAAATCGTCTAGTGTCATCAAGTACGTTTTTAATTGCTTCTCTCTTTTCAAGTTAGCATAATGATTCATGCCCTGAAGAGGTCAGGACACTCAGGAGACAAGTGGGATTTCTAACAAATGCCAAAGGATGCACATCGTGCTGAAAATTAGGATACAGAAATAACTAAAACCCACTAAAACCAACAACCAGGAGTTAAAAGGTTGAAGAAGTAAAAGAAACACCTCTTGGCAAACAATATTCAATTCTACTGTATGTTTTATAGAGGACATTCTAGAATATCAGAATATTACGCTTTGTGTTTGGTAAACTTACGGAGCTGATTGACTTTCATTATCAGAAGAAGGTTCCTGCTGCTCAAGAATATCATCTTTGCCAGTCTGCACAAATTCAATCTCAGAGTCTGAACAGCTAGAGTCAAGTTTTCTTTTTTTGGAAAAAAAGCTTTGCCCTCTGTCATTCACAGCGCTCTCCTTTAAGTCTTGATCAGCACCTCCCAACGCTTGAACTTCAGCTCTGCTCATTAATCTGCCTGGAAGAAAAAAGGAAAAAAAAAAAAATTAATAGTTACTTTACTAAGCTGGGTCATAGACACTATCCCAGCTCAAACTTGTATTAAAGGCAAGAGAATTATTTGGAAAAACAAAAGACGAATGCACCTACACTAAAGGAAAACTACCCTCTGCACAGGATGCAGAGACTTGTGAGGGAAAATGTACGTGTGACAGGCTTTGCTCCACATAGCACCATCACACTGCAGAATCCTTCAAGGTTTTTCTGTCTGTTTGACCATCTGCAAGTTAAGGTCATACAGGCTCTCTTCTTTTTCAACTTCAAGTTTCCCTGCTTGGTTCTCAAAGAAATTCCATGGCATAGGACACAGGGAAGGTAAAAATTATGCTATAAGTCTTTCACAGGTCATCTTCTGTTACCTGAGTAAGTACAAACAAACGTCCCCTTGTCGATATCATCCAGGCAGCGGACGCCCCAACCCTTCTTCTCTGTGTTGAACACTTGCAACCGAACTTGAATGCCATGCTGCACAACTCTGTTTTGACACATCATCTTGTCACATCTGCACGACACGCTACACTCATAAATTCTGTCAAGGTGAAGCAAAATAAAACACAGGAAAGTAAAGTTGCTATTATTAATTTCACTCTTGAGTACAAACAAGGCTGAAAAGATAAAGAGCCTGGCTAAAACTGATTGCACAGCAGTGCTCCAAAACTCATGACATTCCTGACTGTTGACTCAACAATTTTAAGAGTTTGTCAGCCAGATTTTTGTATAAGATGACAAAAAATAAAAGCTACCTTTTTATTTTACAGAAGAAAGTCAGACACACAGAAATCTTAAAGAGGCAGCTGATTCTATTGGAAGAGACTTTAGCAAAGACAACCTGTCTGTCATAGACCTCACTGCAGCTATCAGGAGTTAAGGATTTAACCAAATGACACTAAAAGAATTCAGACCTGTGCTTTTTTACATTTGTTTGTGTGTTCTTAGACTGGTACTGGCTGTGATGGTCTTGCAATAGATCTTGCAATAGGTCTCCTTTCCTTGTGGCTGGTTTCCTTCCCACTGATTGCGTGAATGATCAAGTACAAGGGCCAGGTAAGTCCCTGAGCTTCTAAACCAGGTTACTGTGTTACTCTTCTTAGCCTTGAACTAAGATGTGAAAACTGTAGTATCTGCAGCACAAAAGTATTTTTTCATCTCTCTTATTCAAGACACATTAATTATTTCTGCAAAAATCATTCTTATCAATTAGTAAAACTGACAAAAAAATCAAGGTTTCAGTAATTCAAAGACAATACAGTTGTAAAGAGTACACAAAATAGCTCTGTCTTTATTACCCACTAGGAACAGGACCTTCCAGTCTTTTGTAACTGTATCCACGAGACGTTTTAGTATTAGGAGACAGAGAAACTTTACGGCAGCCTCTTGCAGTTAGCTGTAGACACGCACACTTAGACCTAGAAAACAAAGGTAAACCACTGTATAAGAAAAGAATGTATTTGGAGCAGAGTAAATCAAATTTACATCCAGATAATTTAAAATGTACTTGACTATATATAAACACAAATGCACTATCCTATAATTTTTTCCACCTTTGCTCCAAAAGGTCATTTCAGGTACCCCATCCTCCTCTTGTCTCTTGCCTGCTTATGCGTGCTTACAAAAATCATGTCCCCCCTGTTCTCCACTCTGCCAGCCTCTGCAAAGGCACACACAAAAAGTTGATGTGTGAAAGAAATCATTACCAACAGGACACTGTCAAACGGATTGAAGGAAGGAAAGAAAATCACCTGTTTTGGCACAGCATCCCAGTCTGTTAGCCACAACTTCACTTTCCTGCCACTTTAGGCCCTAAGAATTGAATAATTCCACACTACCAATTGAAGAACTCCAGCAGTAATGCTGATCCTCACCATCTTAAGTCACGACAGCTCCAAAGACTCACTGCAATTAGCCAAGTCTCAACCCCTGAAACTACACATTGAAAGCATCTCAGGTCTTGGTGAGGTTCAACACACAGAAGGAGCATGCTATGTGCTCGCTGTTCTCTGCTGCCCAGCTAAAACTAATTTGAGTTACTGAATCTTATTCTATTTCAAGCTACACGCACGGTCATAGGCAGTTATACTGCACAGCAGAATGAGCGTGTCCTTTAGCCATCAATTATACAAAATATATTCAATCCAAGATTAACTCTTGCAGGGTAAAAGACAAATACCCCTCAGGTGAGCAGAAAACTGAACTCACATACACTAACTGTGGCAGTTTCTCACAGAGTTAAACACAGTCCAGAGTTAGCAGGGTTTAGAAGACAACAACAATGAGCAACACCTTTTGGAACAGTCCAGAATGTAAATTTCTTGGGTGACCTGAGTGTTTCACAGCATTTGTTGAGGAAAGGAAAGGATGGAATGTAGAGACTGTAAAAGGAGGTTTCTTCCTCTGCCCTACTTAATTTATGACCCAAACTACCTGACCTCTCCAGGGTGTCAAATCCCAGCCCTGAGGGATATCATCCTGCAGAAGGATCTGCAGCAGAAGTTATCACACAGAAATCTTCCCTGCCTGCCAGAAAGATAAGTCACCATCTGCTAGCACAGCTCTCTCCCTTCCCCACTCCTTTTCTAAAACGAGATCTGCTTTCTTCCTCCATTTAAAGGAGAAGCATTGCACGTCTGAGAATAAAGATAAAGGAACATCGTAACCCACATCTTGATTGCTTTCTTCCCTGTAACAGAGGCTGGGTAGGTAGGAACACCCACGTTCTGGAGAAGACAAAGACACAGTGGTTTCAGTCAACACTGTGGCACAAGACAGCTACTGCAGATATCCATGTAGAGTTGTTCCTTCATCATCTGGCACTGCTTGGTATTGTGCACCTTCACACCTCCAACACCACCCTAATACTGACACATTATGCACAGTTTGTCTGGGATTAGATTCTTCAACTTACCTATCAATGCAGCCATCCGTGCAGTCACATGAATCAAGAAACATGCTGGATAAATTGTTGAGATAATATCCACGAGGCCACGATGCCCTCCGGTATTTAAAATAAGGTAATCTGGCACGGTCAATGTCATTAGAGAAGGAAATAGGCACAGATTCAGCTCCATTGCTAATATCAAGATCAAACACAAGGGGTTCTGGATTTACGGTGTTCCTGCCCAACAGGACGTACGTGTTGAAAGAGAAGTGATCAATAAATAAGAAATCACATTTTGTCTCAAACAAATAATTTTGAACATCTTGAAAACTTCTCAGACTTCTGCCGCAGGGAGCTTTATAATGCACATCCAGTGATTTTGAAAGGCAGTCTGCTTTCGCATGGCGTCTTTGAAAGTGAAACAGTATTGGTATCTTAAGAGGATTTTCACCCTTGTAGGAGCTTACTGCTCTGTTGGAGAGACACGCACTGGAGCACTTGTGGATCCGATACCGGCGATTTAAAGGTACACGCTGAATTTCACTCGATGCTTCCTCACTCCCTGAATCTGATTTTTCAATCTTCTCCTTTTTGCTAACAGGAATGAACGAAAAAAAAAAAAAAAGAGACAGAAAAGAACAGCATCTCAGATGATCAGTAAGCCAACCAGTCTTCTAGTGGTTCAGCATTATTAGTGTAGGAAAACTTGAAGGCAGCCAAGGGTTTTACTGAATGACTGTCTGCATTACCTAACATGCTGACACCATACGCAGACATGTTCAGTGCCATTCCAAAGAAGTGACAGCAACAAAAAAGGAACCATACCTTTCCTTCTATCTTCCAAATCAACTCCCAAGGCTAATTATGAAAATGAAGTCGTGTGCCTAATAACAATCTTCACACTCTGTGAAAGCTTGAGAACTGAACTTAAAACTTTCAAGTTCTAGCACTGGTAATCCTGCTAATCATGGATCTTCATTCAGAACAAAACACATGTTCTATCCTGCAAGGCTTTCACGTGGTATATTAGATAAGCCTACTTAAAACCTCAGGTTTTCCACATGGGTCAATTTAAAAAATAAATACTTACTTTGAAAATTGTCAGGACTCAAAGTTGATTTTAAATCAGTGAATATATAAATAATACAGAGAGATTAAAAACTCTCAAATTCAGTAAAGATAGGTACAATAATGAGCTTTGACATTCTGGAAGTATTAAATAAATACACTGACCTGTGTGAACCATCTATAGAGTTTCCACTGCTGTCATCTGTAACAGGATGCTGCAATTTAGGTTTGGGTTCCTGTATATCCTCTCCATCAAGAACATCATTTACTGGAAAAATCGGGATACAAACAAAACCTCAATGGCCCACATTTCAATAATCTATAATTGAATTTAGTTACTAAAGAGATAACTGCCAAAACACAATAAAGGCAATGCATTGCTATGAACTACAGTTAACAAAGCATGCTAAAAAGCACCCTCGTAGAAATAAATTTTTTTGCACTTATACAGAAGTGATGGGTTTGCATTAAGGTACATAGGTGAGAAGCTCACACACGCTCTTCTCTCTCCTACTTCTCTCCATCCTCCCTCCCCCTGCCATTCCTTCTCCCCAGAGGAAATGTAAGTGTGCACGGTCAAATCTGAGACAAACACACTGCAAACATTTATGCTTTTTCACCAGCCATCATGTGACTTGAGCATTAAAGTCTCCCATGAGGCTTTCAAACTACACAGAGGCAACACAGAGGAAACATATACAGGTTTTTCTTCATTATTTGAGGTAAAATGCTGGCAGGGTATTGCCATGAGGGGAATACTGTACAAGCCAACTTTGGTTTTAGCTCAGGTTTATCAGTATTTCTTACTGCAAGCTCCAACTTCACTTGGTCCAAGCCACACACACACACACACACACAACCAAGGAAATAATCATTTTTTTCCTTGCACTGCTAACAAGCTCCTGAAATCTACTTTATTGATTTCAACATAAGGAAACAAACTTTTGGTGAGACTAATTAAAGCTACATAGCAAATAAACACAACTAAGATGCACATACCATTTGTCAACGTTAAAAGATCACCCAGATCAGCTTCGTTTACCAGTGTCCAAGCCTGCCAGCATTCTATATAAAAACAAAACAAAAACAGATATGAAGTGTAATATAGTAATAGGGACAATGATAGTAGTGACTGCTAGGAGGAAAAAGAAAGCTATGCTCTGGACACATTTGTTTCCTCACTGTGCTAATATAGAGCACTGCAACACAGACACTGCAATTAACCTTTTTGCTGCAGTCCTGAACAGACACACCTAGGTGTAGCAACACAGTCACAGCTCACATCAGTAACTGAACAAGCACTGAACAACCACTCACTTCCAGAAAACTGCTGGAATGCTTTTAAACACAAGTTCAGTAGTTTTCAGAGGCAGCAATTTGTGTAAAGACGAATCAGTGCAAGATTCTCTCTTTGCTTCTGTCACCAGACTAACCATCTTCTGGCTAAGGATAGGATAGGATCAGAGCAAATTAATGCTACTCCTGAATTGCTGAATGTGGTCTTCAGATAATAAGAACACGAAGAGGTGACTAGTTCTGCCTCAACCTGTTGCCCTATGCAATATCACAAGTTGGCAGACAGATGTCAGTAAAATTCACGTAAGTATTGTAGTTTGGAACAAAACAACACATAGGAAAATACAAATTTAAGTATGGCATAGATTCATACTAATACCTGGAGATTCAAATTCAACCTTTAGCTCTGCAATTCGGTAACATTTTGTCATAAAATCAAGATTAAGGAGGTCAAGTTAACCCCCCCAAAAATGCAGTACCAATTTAAAACAAGCACTGTAATGCAGAGTGTGCAGCTGTATCAGTTTAAAAGCATCTTAAACCATTACACATTTTCTTGCACAGAAGCAGTGAGATGTACAGATTAGATTTACAGGGATGATTTAATAATAATAAATATTTTTATAAATTAAAACACTAGTAAAATTAAAAACCAAACCTGTGTACTGCTCTAGCTTTATCTTCTGATTTTGATGTAGATAAAGAACACTTAGTTCCATGAAAATCAGAGACATTCTTATAACACACTGCTATTAAATTTTTCTGCTAATGTTAAATGGTTTCTTCAATATGAAATAAGACTGTAGCTCATTCACAGTCCTGCTGAATCATTACAGGGATTTCAAACCTTGATTTGTGGCAGTTCCATTCTTGATCTTTTCCTTTAGCAGCAGCAGTACTTCTTGCACCTGCTCAAATATGAGATCCACTCTTCTACGTTCCAGTTGCGTCCAAAATGCCTTCAAATCACCTGAAATACAAATTGCTTTACAAGTCTGCACAGCTTCCAAGAAATCTAAAAACATGAGTAGCTCTTAACGGACTTTTCAAAGGCTCCCATTCACATTAGTGGGAAGCAGGGGCCTAGTACTTCTGAAAGATCAGGCAAGATACTTTTTTCTTATTGCAGGCTTAAACTTTTATAAGTCTATTTTCTAACCCTTAGCATGAAAGTGAAACAATGTAATGATGAACTGGGGTGACTTCTGATGGTCCATGAAGCTTCTCTGACATCGAGCTGCAGGTCCAGAGGAAAGTCACAAAGATATCAGGGAGGGCTGGAGCACCTCCCCTTATGAGGATAGGCTGAGAGAGTTGGAGAAGGCTCTGAGGGGACCTTACAATGGCCTTCCAGTACCTGAACGGGGCCTACAGGAGAGCTGGGAAGGGACTTTTTATAAGGGCATGTCATGAAAGGACATCTGGAAATGGCTTTAAACCCAAACAGGGTAGATTTAGACTAAATATTAGGAAGAAGTTCATTACTGTGAGTGTGGTGAGACACTGGAACAGGTTGCCCAGCAAGGCTGTGGATGCCCCCTCCCTGGAAGCATTCAAGGCCAGGCTGGATGGGGCTTTGAGCAACCTGGTCTAGAGGGAGGTGTCCCTGCCTATAGCAGAGGGTTGGAACAAAATGATCTTTAAGGTCACTTCCAACCCAAACCACTTCATGATTCTTCAAATAATTTTTCAAGTACATCAACAAAGGGTGTTCTGGAAGCCTCTCTCTAAATATTAGTTAAGTCTCACTATAAATTAATCACAGAATCACAGAACTGTAGGGACTGGAAGGGAACTCTAGAGATCACCTAGTCCAATCCCCCTGCCAAAGCAGGCTCCCTAGACCAGGTTGCACAGGTAGGCAGCTAATCATCACTAAAACTCAGCAATGACAAAGGAGAATGTTTTCAATGAAATGAATGAATGAACTGAAACAGGAATGAACTGAACATATTACTACATGAAAGGCATTTATGAATAGTTTATAGCCAAAACCTTCCTTAGCTGACCATCCTGCCCCATCAGTATTTTGGTAAACTTTCTAGAGATAAAATGTTGAACATACTTTCAGATAAAAGCAGCTTGATAAATTTTGCTCACCAAGTATATTAATTGCAACAGCTAATATGCCTCTTACATCACAGAATGGCCTGGTTGGAAAGGGACCACAATGATCATCTTGTTTCAACCCCCCTGCTATGTGCAGGGTTGCCAACCACCACACCAGGCTGCCCAGAGCCACATCCAGCCTGGCCTTGAATGCCTCCTTTTTCCATTACAAATATTTAAAAGAGCATTTTGTTTGAAAATTTTTAATTTTCTTTTTTTTAAACCACTGATCAGAACATGGTTTATCACATCTCCTCTCTTCCAGGAATATATATTCGAGGTACTAAGCCTGTTAATGAAAACAGTTAAAATACTAGCAGCACATCTGTGGCAAGCACTTCGAAAAGAAAATATAGCTCATTGTGTCACCAGACCATGCTAGAAAAGGGAACACGTCCTCTGTTTTGGTTAACAATTCCCATCTTCAATTGTTAAGCAGTTAATTAGTAAATCTGTTTCCCCCACTCCACTTCAAGAGCTACAGTCCACTGTCACCACACAAGCTTTACAATCTATTTTCAGACAGCAAGTTATGACTGCCAAATATGTCTGCTGGGGAGGTGTCATTGTGGCACAAGATGCAGCACTACTGCAAGGTTTGCAAAAAGTTGTTGTTTTTATTTTCCATATCAAAGAATGTTGCTCAGTACAACAGAAGCGAAGTAACGCTATGTGAGTACAGAGCCTACATTTACTCTTGAAAGGGTTATGAAAGTAACAATCCTTTGTCACTACACCACAAGATGTTTACGTCATCAGCAGTTAAAAACTTACTACTAAAAATAAACAGGCAATATGGAAAGTACTTTATGTAGTATTACTGATCTGGCACTAGCTCAACAAGCTTTTGTATTCACAGGAATAGCAAGTATATATGTATCACAAAGTCTCTTGGAACAGCACACTGTCAATGAGACGACTTGTGCTCTGGGCCATTCCTACCCTCTTGCTGTGCCTAACAGTATCACAAATTTAAAATACTGGGAAACAAGCATATGTAATATCCCTCTTTAAAAAATACATATTCAGAAATATCATTAAAAAATTCCACTGTGGCAGATCAAAACTGTTGCCATTATTTGCTACCTGCTTTCAGACACTGATGTAATTTCAATATATGGTTAACAGTGGTGGAAGGTCCATTTCAGATGATGGGTGACAGAACAGCCTTTCACTTCTGGGTCAGTTCTAACCTTGCATAGGTCAAAAGCAAACAGACCACAGACTACTGCCTGTCCTGCTCATGTCTCTCAACTTAAAAGGCTTTCTCCCACTTCTCATGCTAGAGTGCTCTGAAACTCCAGCAGATAAAGTTGTGAAATTCATAGCATAATTTTAATTTCAAAGAAACAGATGTTCACATCATTCATCTTCTCT
>JAOWBP010054026.1:0-10269 GCA_028571105.1 Tragopan temminckii
GTCTATACTTTGGAGCCACTGTCAAACACCAATCCATCAAGCTGCAGAGAACCAGAGTGCTGGTCCAGCTGGTCAGAGACAGCTGGATAACAAAGCTGAACAGGACGAGGACAGGCAGGAGTGCTCCCACACGACACTGAATTCAGAGGATGCACGCTTTTAAGAGGCACAGACACCTCTTGCTAACTCTGTGAGGAAGAATAAACAGACAGATTCCCACATGAAGTGATGCCAAATCCTTTGCCAGCCTAGCAGTCTCAAACTGACCCAACGTGGAGAGCCTACAAAAGGAGATTTGCCATTCTAAGTGGGAATGCTCAGCAGCAGCCCAGAAGGTATCTGATGGAAAGCCAAATCAGAAAATGCAGGGCATTGCTTTGGGTAGTTTCCTGATCTCTGCTAGGGTTAAGTTAAAATTATTCTAAATTGCTTTAATAATGCTTAAATGAACAAAACTCCCGTGGAAGTCAGAAAGATGAATTTCTAAAACTACATTTCAAATCCAGCTCTAAATTGCAGTCAACAAAGAACTGAATTCTAATTTTAATCAATTTTCTATTTATGATTTTTTTCCTGAACACAGTTTATTTTGCTGCAGACTGAACAGCAAAATAGAATGATTAACTGACCTGCAGCAATTACCTTTCCAGATTCTAGTAAATAACAAATTTTTCCTTAAGTAGCCCTTATATAAAATACTATTAGTCATAATAGCAACACAATACTACCATCTACCAGCGCAACCTGGCAGCAATTTTGAGGTTGTCTTATTTATCATGAAGACACATCTAAAAAGGGAAAATTTCAGTAAACTCCACAAGTGTGCCATTACCATCCAAAAACACTCATCTAAGAGAAAATGAAGTCACAAAAAGCTGTATCATCTCACCGGGTCAGACAAAGTAAGAAGAATACCAGACAGATTAACTAAATGCTGCTTGGGTTAGATGTCAATAGGATTAGGGTGGGCTTTGGGTTTGCAGCTAGCAAATACATCCGCACGCCTCGCTGCACGCTCGCTGAGTGCACATGTCTTGTCCTGAGCAGAAGCCCCAGTCTAAGTGGGAGAAGATGAGAGCATACACTCGAGGAAAGGAGTGCAACAGGGAAAGATTTCAAATACACTCCTCAGCAAGAATAGATCTGGGGAAGTGTCAGACAAGCTAAAGGAGTCAGATTAGAAAAAAAGCTTTTGTGTCGACTCACAGAAAGCCTACTGTGTTATTCTTAAATGCATGCCTCCATCCAGGCAGCAGTGCAAAATGGACAGCTGGCTAAACCTCATCCAGAAAAAAAATAAGCTCCTCGTGCATTTAACAGATGGTGGTGCAGGTTATGAAATTGGTCTCTGCTTCACTCTCTGAATATAGTTTTTTAACTAAGCAGACAATATTAAAAAGACTTCTAATATTTCTCAAATGAAACAAAGCTAAGCATGCATTGTGGTATATACATTGAAGTTTAGAGTAAGCATCATGTTCCTAGAGATTACATCTTAATCTACTTTTCTAACATTCGAGATAAAAATCCTCCATGCTCAGAAAAATGGAAAGTTTTACAATTACTTCCTTGTACTGCAACCCAAACATCTAAGACATGAACATGGTACTGATAATTGGGGGAGGGAAAAAAACAAACATACAAAAGCAACAGAAATTCCACCTACCTCCCACTGAGATACCCAGAAAGCTGGATTCTATACGTGTTCCACTGGCAGGTAGTGCCATGCTAGCATACCCAATTTTTACAGAGAAAATAAGAGTTTCATTCCATTACCCTTGTTTCACATCAGAGCACTTAGGGGAAGGAATCTGTTTCAAATAATTATAATTCTCTTCTACCACTTTATAAAACAACTTTTTTTTTTTTCACATGCTGTTAAGAAGAGCAAAGGGACCTGTGTCAGCAACAAAGCCCTCTTCAGCACTTTCCAAAGCCTTGCAAGATACTGACAAAACATTTTCTATTTCATACTTGATGTGACAAACAAGCTGTGCAGTATCCTGGACTGCATCCAAAGCCAGGGGCAGGATCACTCCCTTGCCCTGCTCTGCTCTGTATTGAGAGACCTTATCTGGAGTACTGCGTCCAGATGTGGAGTCCTCAGTATAGGAGAGACATGGAGCTGTTGGAGTGCATCCAGAGGAGGGCTGGAACAGCTCTCCTATGAGGACAGGTGAGAGAGCTGGGGCTGTTCAGCCTGGGGAAGAGAAGGCTGTGGGGGGACCTGAGAGTGGCCTTTCAGTATATGAAGGGGGGCTGTAAGAAAGAAGGGGGCAGACTCTTTAGCAGGTTCTGTTGTGATAAGATAACGGGAAATGGTTTTAAATGAGAAGAGGGGAGATTTAGACTAGATATAAGTTTTTTTGTTTGTTTGTTTGTTTTTTGTTTTTTTTATTGCTATAAGAGTGGTGAGGCACTGGCACAGGTTGCCCAGAGAGGTGGTAGATGCCCTGTCCCTGGCCAGGCTCAAGGTCAGGCTGGACCGGGCTCTAAGCAACCTGATCTAGCTATAGGTTGTCCCTGTTCATTGCATACAAACTGGACTAGATGGCCTTTAAAGGTCTCTTCCAAGTCAAACCATTTTGTATCTGAAAGTCCTCGCTATTTTCCATCACCTGAACCAGAACCATACAATTATGGAAGCTACTCACAACAAGATGCAGCAACACTTGAAAACATACAAAAACCTTGCAGAAGCCGTAGCGAACAGTCTCTCAGGCACAACATCCAACATGACCTTCACTTTGGAAAACCACATTTTGTGACAACCCACATCCTCCTAAAGGATGCTGAGCTGCCACTTTGAAGCAAGACACGGCCTGCGGGAGCCTCCCACACTGCTCAGCACCAGCAGGGACCCAGGGCAGGAAGGGACAGGGGCTGCTGACAGCAGGGCCGGCTTCCAAAGCACCACAGTCAGTTCCACAAGCCCAGCCCTGAATCCAGCCGCTGTCACAGCCTCAAGCAGCTTTCACTTCACCAGTTCTCACATAGTTTTGTCACTGTTTGAACAGCCAAAGGTGGGCAAATAGCACAGTGACTTGAGAAAAGCACATAGCAGAATTTTTAAAATAAAACCTCCTCAACTTCTGTATTGGTATTAAGAAAACAAAAAAAAACAAAACAAAAAAACCCTTATAACCTATATGATAATATGTCTGTAAGAATTCCCTGCTGACAGAAAGCTTTCTTCTCACATTATTCTGAATTAGTATTTTTACATGAATTTGTAAGTGAACTCCCGTCAGTCCTTGAAACTGTTACCAATATGCTTAATGCCACCAAAATAAACAAACAGAAATTGAACCCAGTCTGAGGCCAGCCTATGGCACCCAGGGCCCAGCCCCACTGTACCAAGTTAGAAGCAAAGCAAAACACAGAATGTAATTGAAACTCTTAATTCCTATTTTCAACGTCTGTAATATTGATACATTTTAATATTAAATTTGCTCCCTTACCAAGCCTCCACCATCACTAAAGAAAGCAGAAAACCTCACTAAATTTATAAAAACCAAACAGCCATCATTACAGATTAGGCAAAGAATTTTCCTCGTATATGCAGAGTGTTGATGCTAGAAGCATGCAGGGTACTTTGCTGAGAGCCAGCACATGAGCTGGGCAGGCTGACCTTTTCTAACATCACAGTGGGTGAAAAATTCCTCTCTCACAAAAATAAAACCCTCAAAATTAACATTGAATAGACTATCGTGCCCATTCTATTCACAGAATATGTGAGCCATCGACCTAAAAATAAGTAATTAATCAATCTTCAAAAATGAGGAAAGGAATTAAAGAAATACACATGCACGGGTTTGGCAAAATAATACTTTCCAAAGCATGGAAATCCAGAACTAGGTCACAGCTTTATCCTGTGGATCGTTTTCAGCTTAGTTTGAACAATAGAAGTCTTTGGAATAAACTGCCTGCGTTCAACCACCATGATACACTCATCCAGAGATAGAAGCCGTATTAGAAGTGTAACAGCCCGTGTACCACAGAGAAAAGGGTTGGAGTTGAAGGAAAGAACATAGCTGGGGGCTGCCACCTCTGCTTTGGTCTTTTAGACATAAGGAAGCATGTACAGCACTGCTTCTCACACATACTGCATGCTGAACCTTACAGAGGAATAATATAAATACTTTATACTTAAAAATGATAAAGTCTTCTGACTCTTTAAGTTTAAGTCAAGTCAGTTATTATTTCCAGAGCTCCCAATATAGCAAGCCTAATTTGCTAATTTTTGATTGATCTCCCAGTAATGAAATCTAGCCATCCAAAAGAGGTCTGCCAGAAGCCCAAACACAGAGATTAGTCTTGTCATATGGATGGAGACTATATTTAGACAGATGCCTGTATAGATAGGTGCTATATAAAGGTTCCTCCACATGAAATTCCTCCAAACACGAAGTGTTGCTGCAAATAAGATATGGCCTTCAAGCATCCAGAGAAAAATATGTTAGATTGAGACAATCATGAAATGGCATGGCAATTCTTTCTTCTCCTACAACAGTTTATGCTAGAAAGGCTTTATGTATGATCATTAGGCTTCTACCATAAGGTTTTTTTGAAAACTAAAGTAAAACATCTCAAAAATTAAAGAGGGCCAAGACTAAAGCAGAAATATGAAATAGACTTGGATGAAGGCTTTACGCTGTAAATCAGTTATCAGAAGCTGCACTCCAAAAAAGAAATACACTTCTCAAGTACAAGGAATGATATTTACTCTGGCGTATGATAGAAATCATGCCAGAGAAGTGATATGGTATGAATACAAGGAAGCTTGTTATTTAATGCCAAAGAATCTTCATTATTTAATTACGTACGCATAAATTCTCAGCCTGCTCATTTGTTTCTGCTCTGAAAATATGGAGTATTCTGCAAACATTTCAGGCCAAATGTCAAGAGAGGCCTGTCAAGCTCCAAAGAGTATGCTTCTTTCTTTTAACCAAGTAAAACAAAACCGAGCTGAATTTCTTTGTGAGATTTCATTACAGAAACTTCAGTATCTTTAAAAGAGAACATATCTGTATGGGCAATATTTTTCTCTTCTGCTACACGAGCGTAATCGTAATGCACAGAAATACATCGCACTTCTGCTTGTGATATTTAGCATAGCCCGTTCAAGTCCAATTTAATACCACAAATTATAAAGCTGATGGGGTAAGGCATTTTCAAGGACTTCAGATGATTTTCTAAACTCATCTGGTTGAGTGCAAGTTCTCACCGGGTGAATTACTTTTAAACTCACTGTATTAACTCTTCTCAGCTTCCACTTTTTTTTTTTTTCCAACAGGTTGTACGTAACACTCCAACAGGATCTCACTCGGCCTTACATCTGCCGTCACACAGTACCTACGTGGCCACGTCAGGCGCAGCACACCTGCAGTTACCCATGTTTCCAAGGAGCTGTAATTAGGAGAAATTCTTCTACATTAAAAGGAAGGAAATGTGGGTTGACTACAAGAAATCTTCCTTTCTGCTGCACTACTCACAAACATAGATGCTGAAGTTTTCTGTAGGAAATAAAGAAACTGTGTAGAACTGTGATTTATTGTGAATGAAAACATTTAACAATTTTGAAGCACAACTTAATAAATTTAAGCTAAGAAAAGGCAGCATACCAAACAAACAATATGAAAATGCTGCAAATGGGACTTTACAGAGCCCCAACAGCTCAAACAAATTACCCAAACACAAACCTCTGGTGCTGTCTTCATGTCTTGGGAAGTATCCCCCCTGTGTGCTGCAGCTGGTCCTCCAGAAGGGCACTGATATCACTTGTGGGAGCAGTCTGCCATGCAGACATCCCGGGCCATCAGCACATGTTAACTGGCACTAAAAGCCACATTGAGGCAACTTAAGTCTTGGGAAGTTTCCAGCTTTAGAACTCGATTCAGTAATGCAAGATTCACCTTTGCCAAAAGGTGTGATATCATGTATACATACATCTCATTTTTCCACCCAGAGTAATGCACATTGCTTTTCTACCTCTATTCAGGACCAATACCAAACATACAAATACTAATTAAGGGATGGGTTGGGGGTATGTTTGCATTTGGCATACAGAGACAGGGGTAAGGATGGCCATGAGCAAACTTACCAACTAGCATGCCCTACATCCGTTAAAAACTTCACATAATAGAATTTAATTAAGAGTACAAACCTATGCACAGTATGAGAAAAATCATGCTAACTCCTTGACAGTTTGCTGCTCCCTGCATGCTTGTACAGCAAATTACTGCTCATAAATAAGCCTGAATGCTCCGACACCACTACACGCACTGCCTGTACGCTCATCGCTAGATAGTTGTGTAACCATGATTTGGCTTCTCCCTGTGCTCCTTTCAGCTGCTACCACCACCCTCTTGCAAGCTACTACAGCAGTTCAAAATGCCTACAATAAAAAAAACAAGTGCCATCTTTTCCAGAAACCCGGCCAGAACTATTTTGAAACGGCTCAAAAAACTTTCTCTTCCCTCTCCCAGCAACCCCAGGGACACTCTAGGGTTGGCCAATACAGCTCCCAGTAGAGCACAGCTAAACAACTGCTGCCTTCACCCAAAAGTCAGACAAAACAAAAACACAGTACTGCTGTATTTTAAAATTCTGGATAAATTTCTTTTGCGTATGAAATTTCAAACTACCACAACAAATAGATACAGTTCTTCCTGAAAACTGTACCACGTTTTTTTGCAATGTGTTGTCATCTGATTTTACAAGAAAAACTGTCATTCAATACAAAAAGACTGCAGAAAATGCTGGATTTGTTCCGGCATTATGTCTCCTCCATCTCCTGCAGAACAGCACTCAGTAAAAGAGAAAAACTTCAAAACTACACTATTGGTGGCAGAAGAGGCCAAAAACCTAAATGATCTCCCCAGTAATTTATGTCGCCTGGGCCTCAAGTTTATATGCTGAGAACAAGAAGACAAAAAAACCCAAGAAGTTTCTCTTTTTCGGCAGAAGATAACAGAAAAAAAATATCTCCTAACCACACGTTCGTTAGAAATAAAATACATAACCTACCACTTTTTTAAGGCATCAAAGTCAGGACTGATATGCAGCAACAGAACCAACTTCTAAAGGCAGGAAACTATCTACCTTTGCTCCACCTTATCAGGCATTACTCAGCACTCTTAATTATTCACTTTGGCAAATCTCAAACCCAGCTAAAGAAAAAAAAAAAAGCAAGTACCAACCAGCACGTCTGCAGATAAAGGCACTGACTGATAATCATTCCGTTCCCCTTGGATAAGGCTAGTTACCTTTCCTACAATTGGTTTCCTAAAAAAAGTTAAGAGAACTCAGGAGAGAGGACTTGGGCATAAAACTAAATCCCCACATCTTTGAACACAGGAGACTGCTGTGGATTTAGTCTTTTCTCTTAAGATCACTTCAGGTTTTAAAGAGATCTTTCAGAAATGACCGGTGTTTTCTGAAGTACTTGCTAAAGAGACCGGTATCACAGGAAGACTCATGGTGAATTAAGACCTCTTCTAAACAAGGTTTGAGCAGTTCAAAGAGGCAGACTGGTCCACTCTTTGAATCACAAGTAGGTGCTGGATAAGGAAGGCGTATCGTGATAGAAAAACTCATGTGCTTCTGGATGAGAGATTTAACAAGAACAGAGTTGATGCAACAAGATAAATAGTTAAACATGGCGGTTTAGCAGCCAGTGGGCAGCTAAGCAACACCACACTGCTCTCACTATCTTGATCCTTTTATTTCTGAATGTTTCTGTTCTACATTTTACCAGTCTAACAGTTCCCTCAAAGTCAGTTTTCCACGTATGCCATAAATAACACAGTAGTAGATGCACCACACTCAGTTCATTATGTATATTTTGCCATGCTATTTGCTTAAAACACAGATGGATACAAAAAAAGACAACCTTGGCTTAGAAGTGCCTGCCTCTGAAGAGAGATTTTACACCCTTTATAGCCAACAGAGGGAAAGATGCAGCCGTGGCTCTTACTTTGGGAAAAGTCCAACCTCATCAAAAATTTCATCCTCATCATTGAGGTCTTTCTGAGTCCTGTTTGCCTCCTGCTCTAAGTATGTATGGCAGCACCACGCCCAGCACCATGCTGGAACATGGGAAGAAGGAGAGGCTCAAGAGAGACATCATGATTGCTCTCTACAACTGCCTGAAAGGAGATTGTGGCAAAGTGGGGGGTGATAGAGTAAGAGTAAATGGCCTCAAGATGCATCAGGAGAGATTCAGATTGGATGTTAGGAAAAATTTCTTCTTGGACAGATGGTCAGGGGCTGGAATGGGCTGCCCAGGGAGGTGGTGGAGTCACTGTCCCCGGAGGTATCCAAGAACGTTCAGATTTTGTACTGAGGACATGGTTTAGTGGGCAATATTGGCGACAGGTGGACAGCTGGACTGGATGACCTTGGAGGTCTTTTCCAACCTCAGTGATTTTATGATTCTATGAAGTGTTCTGCACCCACATTACAGCCCTCCTTAGGGATTTCCCTGTGTGAAGAAATGGGCACACAGAGCTCATTTTCACACCCATCAGAAGCAGAATGTATGAAGAAGCCTCAGCACCCCTGCTGAGGTAAGCAGCGAGAGTTCAGTGCGGAAGTGCATGCTTTAAGCCTTCTGTTGAGGCTTCTGAAATTGATATCACAGGATAGCCTCTTTCGCAAGAAGAAACACAATTCAGCCAACAACCTGCAAGCTAAAACAAGTCAGCAAATACCCTCTGCCACCTTTTTATGGCCCCTCACTCAACCACGCTTAGAATTTACCTCGTATTCCACCTACTACAAAAGAAATTTTAAACTACCAAATAATTTCAACCGTACGTAATTAGGAATGAAACAAATAAAATTCTCATTTCCAGATTTGTATGAAACCCCAATTCTTATGAAACTATACTGACCAGAAGCAATTAAGCAGGCAGAAATCAAACACTATCACAGTTTGTTTAATAAGAACTTCTAGTCATTTTGCTGTTAGAAAATGAAATCCTTAAGACTAAGTCAAATTTCTCAGTAACAAGCTGTTCTCTTGGTGCCAGGATCTGACATATTGCATCTTAAAGCTTTGCTCTTAGTGTCTAGACAGCTAGAAATACTCACTAGTACATTTTGGAAAAACGCTTCCCTTCCTCAGTAATTTACATTGAAATGAACTAGCAGAAACTCCCATAAAAATACTTAACACATCTTTAAGTATAACAGTGGTCTTTAAAATAGCCCTTCTTAGAAACTGGCAGCACAAGGAATATATATTACAGAATACTTTGGTACAAAACCTTTGAATGCTTGAGTCAATAGTACACATTTCTACAGCCTAAGGTACCGTGCCTTCACCTTGTGAACGTGGGGTTCCTGACTAGACAAACTAGAATCCTTCAGAGCAATATTACTGTGTCATTCGTGTACCAGGGAAAGCAGTGCACCTCCACAGCTGTTCACACGAAGGGTCAACCCACTGATCCTGCATTCCTGCCATGCTCACCAGGTTTATTGGCAGTGCAACCCATGCAGGCAGCCGTGGCACACACATGATGCTGCATGCCTGCTAGCCCTACCTGCTACAGGGCATTGCAGTCCGGCATGAAAGCAAGAGGGAACTTGGGAAGGCATCATACCAGGAAGATCACCGTTCTGTTGGGTTATTTAATTTTTCTCATAAACGTACAGTAACACACTGCACCCTCACCACCACTTACGTGGTGCAATACAGCTATCAAAAGCTAATAACTGTGTGATTTTTATGTTGATTTCACTGTTACTGAATCACATAGGAATAGTGAATAGGCGATTCTCCTCCCCCTCCTTCACTTCAAATCTCTCAACAAAGCTTTCTGAACATTTCAAGTTTATTGCCAAAAATAGCTGTAAGTATAAAGCGCTCAAACATGCAAATCCAATAATATCTATTTCCATTGCAGATCAATAACCCAGATTCAAAAACAAGCTAAGCTTTCATTATCACACCGCACAAGTGTTACTACCAACTTGTTTGCACCAACTAAAAGTATGTTCATTCACAGCCAAAATGGCAGACGTATTCAGAGCTGGCATGCCCTAAGCAACGTGCTGTACGTCATCTACAACCATAGAGCACCATTCCAAGAATTAACCTAATTCTGGTCCTTGTGATACTGCCCACGCTAATAAGAATTCTTTAAAAACAATCGAAAAACCTCGTAACTAGTTATTTCCAGCTTTAAAAAAAACTTCCACACCCTTCCAGTCCGCCAATAGCAGTATATTAGAGATAAGCATGTCCAAAGAATGTTTGAC
>JAOWBP010054027.1:0-10268 GCA_028571105.1 Tragopan temminckii
ACATTTTAAAACTAAAATAAACATTCGATTATAATTTTCGAACGAAAAAAACAAACATTCGAAAACAGAAATGATTCGAATTTTCGAACTGAAAAAAAACATTCGAAATAACGAAGAAAACAAATCAAGGACCAAAAACAAAACAGATTGATGATGAACATCGATTCACAACAAACTAACAAGGTGAACTACATTGTCAAACTACTTCCACCACCATAAGAATTTAAAGATATCTTCTTATTTAGATGCGTCGAAGTTGTTGTTGGACCATGATGATGTGATGATGATGATGATGATCATTTCATCAGATCAGTGATCTCTCCCACTCTCTCTGTCTAATGTCCATCATCATAATCATCGACGACAACAACCGAGAATCCAAACACAAACAAACTCACCTGCACCTCATAAGCACACTGACTCTTATTTACAAAGAGAAAATTTCTCTTTTTTCCAAAAACGATTCAAGAAAACTCTCGTTCTCTTTTTTCTCTTATTTCTCTCCCTCGTCGTCGTCGTCGTTTTAATGATAATGGCCACCGCCACCACCACCACCGAACGATAATCTTGAGGCTCAAAGACTTCGATCCTTTAACAACAACACAAAAAAAGCTGGATATTGTCGAAATTTTTTTTATTGACAAAGTAATTTAGTCTCGTAAAAACAAAAAAAAAATAGATGGAAATTGAGAGAGAAAAAGCATGTGCGCATGTGCATAAGAAAAAATTGATTCGAAAAAACAAAAAAAAGATTCCAAATTCGAATTCAAAACGAACGATCAAACGAAAGAGACACGAAAATAAGCAAATTAAATTTACCTTGTGTGTGTTTCGTTGTCCAAATGTTGATTGAAAATTTCCCGTATTGTATTTTTATTAAATTTAACTAACTAACCAAACCACTAATTTTGCTGACCACAACAACAACACACCACTACAACGGTTCGAAATATGGGAAAAAAGGTGCTAAAAAAATTCGAATGTTTTTTTTCGTTCGAAATTGCACAAAAATTCCACCGGTCTGTGTAATCATCAAGATACAATCAAAAGGTTCGTTGATCATTGGGCATATACCAGGAAAACTGGTATTCACCAGAGAAGAATCCCTCCAAATTTGGTAGTTTCCAACGTTATCTGGTCTGTTTTTTTCGTTCGAATGTTTGTTTTTTTCGAATATTTTTTTTCGTTCTTTTTCGAATGTTTGTGTTTTTTTAGTTGTGACCGGTCGTTGAGTTCGGTTATAAATTTTTTATGTAAATAATAAACTTACTTGTTGTTGGATGATGGCCGATGTTGATGATAATTCGGAAATGTTGATGGTTGAATGGCTGCACCAACATGCAACAGCATCGATTATGGCTACGATCACATTTAAAATCAACACCACTGAAAACAATCGTCGATATAATCGACATTCATATGAACGTTTGTAATGTTGTTCCCAATGGCATCGATTGAATTCTTGTCGTATGGCACATAATGACCATTCAATACGATGTTGTTGATCAGATGTCGTCGTTGTGGTTGATGATGATCGATGGAAGCCATTATCGAAGCCATTATCATCGGCATCAAGATCTTGAGCATCTGTGTGCATCATCATTCATTCACCATCAAATATCAAATCATTTTTGTTTCTGTTTGCTAAATTCTTCTCCCAAAAAACAACAACGACGAATTTCACTTCACGACGACGACCTAGAACTTGACAATGGCCCACAAAACCAGCAGTAGCAGACAGTTTTGGCTAGATGATTAAAATTGACACAATCCTACAAACAAGCAATGACAATTAATATTAATTATTAACCACACTAAAAGCAACCACCAATGAAATGAATGATTATGATGAACACCAGACACGAAACAACAACAGCAAGATTAATTCAATTGATAACAGCAAAACACAATGGCGCTTTGGGTTTTTTTCCAACTTCAAGAAGAAGAAAATTGTCATGATCACAATTTCTGTGTTGGACAATTTTTATTATATGCTGTCCATTTAACTGATTGATGGGCGCGTTCTCTCTCTAGAGAGAGACTGGCCACTGTCCATCATAATTTTTTCGTGTGTGTCTTTTGGTTGTTTACTAAAACTAACTATTTATAGCTTGGTTTTTTTGTTGTTGTTGTTTTTTCTGTGTGTGTTTCTCCTTTGGTCACCCAAAATATAAAACTGACCAGTGGTCAGTTGCTGTTCAGCCCACCTAGTCACACACAGAAAAGATGATGATGGTGATTAAAAGGAGATGAAGAGTTACACACACACACGCACATGATAGGTGACCGCATTACCTGGAAAAAAAACACGATTTCTATGATTACGAAATTGTGGCTTGGACATCGAAACAAAAAACAAGATGGATGATAATTTTTTTTATGAATTAGAATTTAATTCTTATCAAAAAAAGCTACCTTGTTTTTTTTCTTCTGAAAATCTATGGGGGTGAAGGTTTTTAAAGCCTTTAAACACCAGACACACGATTGTTTTGTGTTCAAACAAAAATCTTTAAAGCAAAAAATGTCAACAACAAAAAAACAAACTAATACGAGCTGATGGAGAGAACCAAGTCTGCATGCAATGTCTATGTCTATTGGTGCATCAATCATCAATCAACGTTGATGACGACGACGAAAAAAAACAAACAAACAATCAACATTCAACATTATGATTTCCGGTTTGAAGTAATAAGCAATGGACTGTTTGTTCATCATCATAATCATCATTGTGGCCGTTATTGGATATGTCTGTCTGTCTATGAGAGAGAGAGAAAAAAGATCCTTCTCTAGGATCCTGTTATATGATGATAATATGATGATGATGGTGATTATGTTTATCAACATTTACCACAATCACCGCCACCATCATAATATATCGTCAAGATGGACACAAAAAACGATGGTCAGGTATATAACTGTGAAAAACTGATAATTCAAAAAAAAATTATACGTACTATTTGGACAGATCAAACACGCAGGGTACGTTGTTTATGAACACCTCCCACGAGCACATGTAAACACACACGCACATCCGTAGATGATAATGGTGGAGAGAGAGAGCGAGAGAGAATTTCACACGAAAAAAAATTCGAAAGAAAAAAACCCACAAAATTTTTGTCAATTCACAAAAGAAAAATTTTGTTGATTGCACCAGCTCGTCGAATGTTTAGTGCGTCTATGTTTGTTGATAAATAAAAATTAAAATGTGTTTTATTTAAAAAATCTTGTTGTTTTAGCAAACACATTCGAAGACTTTTTTTCGAATCTTTAAAAAAGATTCGACTATGGAACGAACTTGTAATGTGAGGAATGGGTTGGTGGTGTTGTACAGGTGAACATACCAAGCAATAACAAACCAGCAGGTAAAAACAAACAAATTAAAAATTCACTATTGAAAAATAATTTTATAATCAAACAACAATAAAATATTCACCAACCAACCAACTAAAAAAAACAACGTTTTTATAACTCTTTATACACCAAAAAAGAAATCATAAATCAATACAGGAAATCTTTAAAATAAAATTGCATCAATGGTTCAATAATGTTGTTTTTTTTTGGTGGCCAATAAATCATAAATGCTCATCATCATCTGACATCTTAATTGTAATTAAAAATATTTTTTTTTTTTTTGATGATTACAAAACAAGTTGGATGCAATGAGAGAGAGAGATAGGAAGATTTGGGAGGATTCAAAGAAAAAAACAGGAAAAAATGGGAGGATAATTTAACCAAAAAAACAGGTTAGAGGGTTTTTTGGTGATGGCTGGTTGCAATGGTCAAAAACACATAAACACAATTAAAATTAATTATAATCAGTCAATCAATCATCTTCAATGGAGGATTCTTTTTTTTAAAGTGGTTAGCCAACGATATTTTTTTTGGTGGATTTGTTGATGATCATATGACCACAATGTTGTATTTTGGCAAGCAGCAACAAGAGAGGGAGAATTCAGGTGATAACACACAGACACAAACAACAAAAACATTCGAATTTTTGAAGCAATTTATCAAATATAAGCCAAAAACAATAAAACAAAAAATATTGCAACAAAATTTTTTATGATAATGTGGATTTTGATGGTGTGCTGGCTGGCTGCTGGCCCATCGACCAACTGACTGACTGATGACGGGCTGCCATCACCAAAAACCAAGATCAGGATGAGCAAATTTATAAACAACAACAACAAAAAAAACATTCGAATTCGGAATGTTTTTTAGGTTCGAAAAAATAATAATTCGAATGTTTTTTGTGCAGACAGACAGACAGACATGTTTTACAAACCAAAAAAAATCTTTAACATTTTAAGAAGAATGCTTTTGTTTTTGGTGGCCAAATGTGTTTGTTTGTGAAGAAGGAGGATAATTCGAATAAATTGAAAAAAAAGAAGAAGAAGAAAACATTCGAAGGAAACATTCGAAAAATGAATTTCGAATCATCATTGAAAGTGAAGACAGTTCATCATCCATCCATTATACACGGCACTGAACATATCAACCTCCATCATTATTATTATTATTATTTAAAAAACCATGAAATCGATTCGAAAGGATTCTTTTTTTATATTTTGGAATGTTTTATTTTCTCTACATGTGTGTGAAGACAAAAAAAAATTCATAATTTATATAAATTATGTAAACAAAACAAGCAGCCATACAAATATTTTTCTTCTTGTTATTGATTCGATTTTCGAATGAAACTAGAAAAAAATCAAAAATAAAAAATTTCATTCGAATGTGGCTTCAGGCCAAGGTCGTCTCACGCCATCACAAATACATTTTAGGTGTTACACACACACAAACACATATGGCTTGTTAATTTTTATTACGCCCCGTCATAAATATCGTATCCATTTCCGGCAAACAACAACAACATTACCAATCAATCAATCATACGATAATTGTTCAACCGTACAAAATTATCTTGGATAAAATCCAATTATCTTCATATTTTCAAAAAAAAATGCAACCATTTTGTGATACCAGCGCCATCTGGTGGCGACCAAGAAAATCACAGACACATTTTTTTCCAAAACAAAACTTTTTTAATTACAAAATTGTGATGAGAAAAAGTTCTTTTTTAATTAATATGAGAAGAAGAAGAAAAAACTTCATGGAGATTCTATGTGTTTGTGGGTGGTGTGTGGGCGTGTGTGTTTGGTAGGCGTGTCTTAAAATATTCCATAAATGATAATAAATTAAATTGAATACCAAAGTGAGAGAGAAAGAGTTTAAAGATGATGTCAAATACAATAAGATTAATTAATTAATTGTAATGTATCAAAATAGAGAGAGATAATTGAATATTTGGATTGAATAACTGTTAATTATAGATTAATTAATTAATTTTACAAAAAAACATCAAACCTTGTATTTTTTTGAAATTCATTGAACAATAGTTGTGTTGGTGTTTGATGTTGACAGTTGACCATTATCATCATTAGCTGCTGGTGATGATGTCCGATGTGTACCATCAATTTCTTTTGGTAAATTAACAACATTGTTTTCGTTGTTCGATGATTGTTGACCAGAAGAAATCGCCGGTAAAGAATCATCCTTTGGTTCCGTTTTTAAATTTTGTTTTGAATTTGTATTATTATGATTATTATTGGTGGTGGCTAACGATATTAATGTCGATGTTGTTGTGGTAGATGATAATTTTTTCGATTCAATTGATTGATCACGAGTGTTTGGTGCTGTTGTTGTTGAGTGATCCTGGTTTGGTTCGCTAACCGGTGGCCGTCCACGTTTACGTTTCAAAATGATACCATTATGTTTACGAACACAATGTCCATTCATCTTCATTTTTCCATTTATCAATGAATGTTTACGTTTATTATTTGTTCCTTGTATTGTTCCGTTATTTGTTCTTCCGGTTAACAATCCTGATTTCATGGTCAAAATCTTTCTTGGTCGACCACGTGGCCGTGGTTCCAATTTCACACCGCTAAATTGTTGCGGTAATAATGCTGATGTGGTGACCATCAAACAATTACCACCATCATTATGACAAGCTCCAATACCAGTGATGGTTGAAACTGGATCATTATTAATTTCACTAGAATGATCCATGATCATGGATGGCGATGATCCTGCATCCATATTATTTAATGCTACCAAATTCTTTCTAACAATCTGCTGTGACCATGAACGTAATTTAGATTTAGTGATTTTACCAACAGTACTGCCTGGTGTTATTGTAACACTGGGTGTTGTTTGTTGTTTGGTCATGATGTTGGTTTTATGTTGATCATCGGTTGTTGTTGTCGTTGCTGGTGGTGATGGGGTTGAACTGGAATTATCAACCGAATTACCACAACTTCCACCATTCACCAATGACGAACGATTTCGTAATGTCATTGATGATGATGACGGTGTCATGGTGCAGGATGGTGATGACGTTCCAGTAACTTCTGTTGATAAATTCAATTCTGATGTTTCTGTTTTTACTTTAATGCTCGTATATTGACCAGTTGTGGGTTTTACAGCAGGTGGTGAGGATGTTTGTTGTTGCTGTTTATGATTGGACGCCGTTCCTGGAACAGGCTGGCCATTTATCGAACACAACTTTTGACCAGATTTTGAATTGGGATCTTCATTATTATCGTTTGTGGATGATTTCGTTGATGTTGTGGCTGTCGCCGTCGTCGTCGTTGATGTCCTGAGACTCTTGAGATCAGATGATGAAGTTGATGATGATTTATTATTATCAACATTTGTTTTTTTCGGTTGTTGAGGCATTTGTTGTTTTATTAAGGCGGTGGTAGTTGTCGTCGTCTATGGCAACAAAATCAATTAATCAATCAATCAAATAATTAATCAGTCAATGACTTACGTTATTAGTTAAGTTTTTTAGATCATCATTATTATTATGAATATGATTAGTGGTAGTGCTGGTATTGGTGGTCTTCGAGATTGTTGTTGTATTTGTGTGTTGAATATTCTTTTTGATTCTAAATCCGTTGTTATCTTTGTTGTTAACGTTCATGGAGTTAAGTTTTCTTTTTCTTCCTCTACGTTTGATTGTTAATTTGTCTGTCGTATGATTATGATTATGGTTGATATTTGACATTGTGGCTGAATGTAAATTATCAGCTGTTGTTTTGTTTGTTTCGTAATTGTTATGATTAGATGATGATGATGATAATGTTTGGTTAACACCGCTACTGTTATTTGTTGATGATCTTGTTGTCAAAACATTATCGTTTGACGATGTTTGTTTTTCACAGTGGTTGGCGGTGGTTGATTCGTTTGTTGATGATGATGATGATTGATGGTTATCAGATGATGCTTCTTGTTGTGATGGTTGTGGTGGTTGTTGAGTGGGAGTCTGTAATCTTAATGTTGCTAATCCAACAATGCCTAACGATTTAGCCGAATCTACCAACGATGGCAGACGTTCGCAAGGCACTACCAATTCACCTTTATAAACAAAATCCAAAATATCATCCAGATCTTGATTGGTAAAATTCTTCAAGAACACGATCGGATTAAATCCAGGTGGTGTAGCGTTGAATATTTCTTTAAAATATGTGGACGATGCTGCCAATATGACGCGATGTGCTTTTATAGATTGTCCATTGCAGATTATGGTCACATCACAAAACATTTGTTCACAAAGCATTGATTCGAATGCTGTGGCCATTTTGTGTTGATGATTCAATCTGATCACTTGATAACTGTTTGCATCTGATTCGATTGATGCTTTGGCAGCAGCCGATGAAGAAGACGAATTTGCATTTGCATTTGCTCCATCATCACCATTCACTATTGATGAATTTGACAATTTAACAGATGGAGGTCGCGTCAAACCAGCATTATTTTGATCAACATTATTAGCATTATTAGCATTGACATTAATAGAATGTTTTGCATTATCAACCACCGTAGTTGTGCTATTATTCTGTCCGGAAGCCATTTTATTTGATGGCGGTTTAGATAGCACACACTATTAAAACGATTATTATAATTACTATACTTAAACAAACAAAATCAAATTTAATTTGATTAATTAATTAATTAATTAACAAAAATATAAAACAACAAACCTTTTTTTTAATTATCAAATAAAATTTAATCCAATAATTCAATAAAAAAATAATAATATAAAAAAAATAATCAAAGTCAAGTTGAATGATCGATGTGAAGGATAAGAGGCAGAGAAATGTTCATCATCTAATCATCAATAGCACAATTAAAAAAACAAAAAAATTAATTGATTGTTGATTGATTAAATAAGATTCATATTACAATTAAATGATTATAGCTATCATTAAAATTTCGAATTTAAAAAAAAAATTCGAAATCGAACCAAATTTAGGTTCGATTCGAACGTTAAAAATTTTGGAACACAAACACACACTAAGAGAGAGAAATGGAAACAACAAAAAACACAAAAACAAACAGCAAAAAAAAAAGAAGCAACAACAGCAGCTTTTTTTCTCTGATGGCGAACGCACTCCGCTCAGCACACAATAATAAAAGCAAAGCACACAAACAAGCAACAGCATGCTACAACAACAAAAAAACGAAACAGCACGTTTTTTGGGTAGCGGCATTGACAACAACAACACAACATAACAACAACTAGCTTGGCACGGTTGGACGCAGCACGCAATTTTGTTTTATTTTTTTTTTACTGAGACAATATCCTGAAAATTCGGCCATGGACAAAAAAATTGAAAACAACACTAAGAAACAAAACAAAAAAAAACTTGTTGCGCCTTTCCAAAATGGTTGCAGCAGCCTAAAACGGATCCCTTTTATTAAATCATATTATTTTACATAAAAACTAGCCCTGCCAAGAAAGCTTTGCGCAGCAAGAAAATTTATTATGCAATCTTTGAAAAATAGAAAATTATATTAAAAAAAATTTTAGAATATAAAAAAATTTTTTATGGCAGCGCTAATAATTTTTTTACGTAATTTACGGGCTAAAATATTTTTTTTTAAAAACGTTCGAAAAAAATAACATTCGATAATATTCGAACGTTTTTTTAATTATCGAATCTTTTTTTTAATAATTAAATAAAGAATAATTACCGAGATTGCGCACAAGAATGAATCCTCGAAAACATATCCAAGGATCTATTTTTGTCTTGAAGAGTGGATTTGTGTAAGAATCTTCTAAAAAACAAAAAAAAATCTTCGACAAGGATTCAAAGAAGCCAAGAAGACACAAACAAACACAACAGAAAAAAATTCGAAATAGAATTTTTTTTTGCTTCAATAAATTCGAATCAATTTTATTTTTGTTGTATTATATAATTCATTTAAATTATTTTTAGAGATATTTTTGTTGTTCTTAAACAATCAAATTTAAACTAAATTAAAATTAATTTAAAAAAATTAATTCGTTGAAGAAGAAGAATGGGAAAAAAGAATGAAAACACGACAGTAAGCAACAGGAGCTTGTGAGCGAATGAGCACAGAGCACCAAACACACACACACACACACATACAATTGTGGCTTTTGTTGTAAAAAAAGCCTTGCAGTGAAGTTTCAATTCGTTCACCAAAAATGCTACAAATTTAAACAAATTTTCATATGAAATGTCTGATTTTTTTCACTGATATCAACGATTAAAAACGAACATTTCATATGTTTTTATTATTTAAACATAAATGATAAAAATGCCTGATTTTTACATTGTTTTTTAATGGAATATTCGGGATTTTTTCTGTTCGTTTGTTTCGTTTTGTTCGGGAAACGGAACGATTATTTTTCCATGGCTGTGTGGCTGGATTTAGTGGTAGTGGTAAGTGTGGTAAGTGTGGCGTGGTGTGGTGTGTGAGCGATTGCATTCGTTTTCGTGTGTTGTGTTGCGTTTTCAACCAAATTTGGCCAATTTTTGTTGTTGTTGAATGATGATTATTATTTAGGTGATTTAGCACACCATACGAATACGAATATGGACCACGACGACAAACATCACTCAACTACGATGATGACAACCATGAAAAACGACGAGGTAATTTTTTTAATGAATTATTGTTTTTTTTTGTTAATTTTGAATCATTTTTTTTTTTGGTAAATAGCTTTGGAAGAATCAATCACCAATGTATTTGGAAAAACTTTGTAATGTTATTCAACAGCAATCAAACGATGATGATAGAAATGGTGATGGAAAAAAGAATGCTTCATCATCAACATCGACAATGTCTAAATCGAAGAAATCTCACCAAGCTTATAGTAAAAAGAACAAAACGCACCACCATCAACAATCATCATTATCGTTTGTGAATGGTCGTCGAATGTGTTCGTTGCC
>JAOWBP010054028.1:0-10268 GCA_028571105.1 Tragopan temminckii
GAAAAGATCAGAGCTCTTTACTCTGCCTTTGGCATTATGCAGTAGCCATGGACCCTCACCAGGATCTTCAGAGCATGTCTTGCTTGCTAAGCTAGTGCCTGGGCATTTTTGTGCATAGGCTGTTCAGCTGCAGGAGGTTTTTCCTTTAGTGGAACTGAAGCTTCACATAGAAATAGGTTGATCTTCCCCAGTCCCCTGTGGCACAGGTCCCTGTGTGCAAGGTTACCTAGGGTCAATCCTCCTGATAGCTGCAGTCCTGATGGAGTGGTAAATCCCTTATTAATTCTTAATATTTAGTCTACTTTCCTCTGTATTAATCACAGGGTTAAAAAAAATACCTCATAGCAGAACACATGTTTCATAAATGCTGTAATTTTCTTGTACAGAAAAGCTGGTCAGAACACGGGGTTGGAAAAGCACGGCCTCCCCCCATGTTGTGCTTGGTAGGCTCCTCTTGAAATTATGCACTGACGTGAAAGGATATGGCTTTCCTGCTGACTTCAGCAAGAGGTAGGGCTGTTTAAACAGTTTTCCCTAGTGTTGCTTTAACCATATGTGTTTCCATGTGCAGTGAGGTTAAAAGACGCAACAAACTTCCCAATTCTGCGCTTCAACACCGTGTTTGAAAGCGATGGTGGTGGGCATTGAGGGGAAAAGGAATACGCTGGTACACAGTTGAGATGCTAAAACCCAAAGAGCAGCCCGTGCTGCACGTCCCCACTTCTTGGCAACCGTGAGTCACATGTGTAAAACCTTTGCGCTCCGGTTGTGCGACTTGTCCCTGGAATGCTTCAAACTTTTTATAGCTGCTCCCACTTGCTGCAGTGTCACCTGCTGGTGAGATCAAAGCACTCAATAGCACGCTCCCCCGCTCGAAGCTAAACAAAGTCACCGAAGCCCTTGAAAACTCCTACAGATGTTTCCTCTCTGAAGACAAAAGGATATTTTTCTCCTCTCCCTTCCTCCTTCACACCAAAGAACAAATCCTATGCCTCACTGCGTTTGTACCACCTCAGATTAATTGGCACTAATGCAAATGCTCGTGGCTGTGTGGGGGATGTTGCTGAGAGCATAATGGTTGTCGTATTTGCTTGCATGTGGTTACTCCACTTCAGATGTGTAATTCATTGCTTTATAAAGTGCTTTACAATGCACTGCAGTACAGGAAGCTAATCATATGCTGTAGCAGACAATGCAGCAGAAATTCAGAGTTACTGCAGGTCTCCTAAGGCCCGTGCCCTGAAGTCCCCGGTACTTTTTCATCAAAAATCCCCCTCGAGTGAGTGTCTATTTTGCCACCCGGAACTAACTGTTAGAAATGCCAGAATGTCTAGAGCTTTTCTGCTGGCTCTCTGTGGGATTCCCTTTCGTTCCTTTTCGGTCTAATTCCTGTTCCCTTCACTCACACCCTGATTTTCTCTCCCTCTTTTTAGGCATCTTATTGGCAGAGTACTCCAAGCATAGCGGTACGAAGGATGTACAAGAGTTTCCATTATAAGGGGGCTATTTTGAGTTGCTTATGTTTCTGGCTGCAGTTTTGAGTGTTTGATATCAAGCCCAGAAGCAATTTTTTAATTGGAAAGTGTAAGCTGAGATAGGTACAAGAACACAGATTTCTTTAAAAATGACACGGCCTATGTAATTCTAACAGTTCTCATAGATTAGTGGATGTGAGTTGGACTGCTCTTTGAGGTATTTCTTTGCTGTTCTGGTATGGTCTATTGCTATTAGCTAATGGTCACAGGGTGTTTTCTAGATACCTGTGTATCTAGGTACGCTGGTACCAAGCTCGCATTTGTAGCTTAGGAAATCTCTGTCTGTAAGATAAGTGGGAAGAAGGGCAAGCTCCTGCACTAGGCAGTTGCATTAGGAAAGTCAGAGTGAAGGGAAGCAGTGGATCTGCCCAACTGTTTGCACAGGTTTTTGTGCTGGACTGGTGTGCTGGCCCAGCAGAAGCTGATCAGTGTCTAAGTTCATCATTTAATTTGATTTCTAAAAATGCAAGAAATTCTATTAAAAACCCTGCACGACAAGACTATCGAATTGAAAACACCGAAAAGCTGAGGAATTGACAAATTTGAGCTTGCCTACCCAGTCTTAATTTTCTTTCCTAGTTTGTATAATTACAATTAAATTTAATTAGATTGTCGCATAATATTTCGGGGAGGTGCTGGAGCGGGGCTCCCACCTCATTCATTTTGCATGCTAATGCAGCGCATGGCAGTGTTTTATGAAACAGTGTGTAAAGGCTGGAGTGCCTCTCTTTCTGCAGGGGCTGTGTGCCATGTCATAAATAAGCTTGGTGATTGTAGCAGGCGGGAGCTGTATGGCACACTGCGTAGAATGATAACAAAGAGTTCAGATAGGGATGGGATAAACACTTACTCCTTTATTTACCCTGCAAGCCACCAACTGCACTTCCAGTCCTTCCAGTGCATGGCTGGAGAATACCAAGCTGATCCTCCCTAACATGCATCCCCATGCTTTGATTGCCTGGGAACCATTCAGCAGCAAATGTCAGGATGTTACGTGTCCCAGTTCTGAGACCAATCCTGAGGGACACTCTGACCCTTTGAAGTGCCCTGTGGTAAATTACTGCTGTGGGAATGACAACTGCTCCACATCTCACTGAGTCCTTCACTTTAATAATTATGATCTTGCTGTGTGGTTCTTCATAGTTAGAGGAGTTTCTTCATAGATAAATACATTAAGCATGCCTTCTCTTTTCATTCTCGGGCAGTGGTAAGCAGAAACTTCAGTGTCATGCAGTAGAATTAATTTGTATTCAGGAAGTCATTACTGATCCTGGTAGATGAAGGGTTGGTGGTCATTTATTTGAGGGGTCACCTATCAGTCTTTCCCATTCACAGATAAGGCTGGCAATTGCTCCTCAGGCAAAGACTGTGTATTTCCCCCCAGATAGTCCTCTGTTTACTTCTAATTGGTTTTAAATGCTGGAGTGAGCTTTCTTTTTTACTACAAATGCCATTCTTGAAAATTGGAGCAAATGATGGTAGAACATAAGCATAATAGAAGAAAGCATCTCTGCTCTTGTAATTTCACTGCCTCCTTCCCGTGGTCTTCTGCAAAAGCAGCAAAATGCTGAATTGCTTCAATATTTCATCTTTTGGAAGCTAGAAAATACAGTCAAGGACGATGAACCACATTCAGATGAGAAAGGGCTCCCAGAGCACCAAGGAATGTTTCCATTCTTTTAGTTTCAGCCAGCCGTTTTCTGTTTGTTGCTTCAACTTATGCAAATTACTAGAGTTCAAGTAGATTTAATATTTATCATCTAAGACAGAAGGGGTCAGCCCTCTATTCTTCTACATTCCCTCTGCTGGTAAAGTTTAGTTTCAGTAAAATGTCAGCATTTGTGATCTAAATATATTTCAACAAGAAGATGTGCAAATTGTTATTTCTGCTGTCCCTTCCACAAAGTGTCTTTCTCAAATAATAAGATCCAAGGAGTGCAGCAAGACGACCACAGTAGGCACATAGCAAAACTTACAATCTGTTTCCTTTTTTAAAACTCTTAATGTTCCTTGAGAGTTTTTGGGTGAATTGCTGGAAAAGCTACATCACATTAATAATGGTGATCTTGCGGTGTCCAGCAGGATCCTTCCATAGGGTCCCCTTTCTAGGAGAAGATCAATAGATGAAGTAGCACAGTTATTCACTTGATTGTTTTTATTTGGAGACATCACAGTTTGTGCTGAAAAATGTGCGTAACCTCTTATGTCACACACTGAACACCATGAAGTCCTATGCTGTCCCCTTTTTTCCACAATAAATAAGAACATTTAGCAAATGTGAAGCTAGGTGTGATGTCAGTGTAAGAGCTATTCTAAAACCATGCCTGTGGTTTGCATCCTAAAGACCTAGTCTTGGACTGGTCTGATTGTCATACCAGCATTTTTTCTATTGTTACCAGTTCCTAAAAAGCACAGGGTTTCATTACAGAGTTATGCCATCTGATTGTTGAGATTATGCTTTTTACAAAATGCGTTCAGCATTACTCCACAAATCTAATCTGTGTTTGGAAAAGCAAATACTGTGGTATTACATTCGCTTTTCTGGCCTCCTCTCTTCAAGATCAACTGGCCTCTTAGTTACTTTTGCTCTATGCATCAGGTTTCAGGATATGTGGGTGGTTCTGGGCATCCATGCATCCGCAGTTTTTAATGGCATCATCCTGCTGCTCTCACATAATTTTGTTGTGCAAGCTTTGTCCTGCTCTTCATTCTTCCTAGTCCAGACTTCAAAGAGGAACTTCTTCCTAAGCACCTCTCCTGGTTCTTGCTCTCTTGCAGGTTAGTCCCTGACAGGCAAGTCCTCCAGGGCTCTACTTACACTCCTTCTGGGACAGAGCAGAAGTCAGAAATACAGTTCTCACCCTGCAGTGATCTCAGTTTCCTTTGGTCATGGGAAATGCTCCTATAATCAACACTTTTTTTTTTTTTTTTAATTGAAAGTGGTGAGTGTGTTTATCCCATGGCTTACTTACTTTTCTGATCTTAGTACAGTTTCACTGTTGCTGAAAGCTAGCTAGGGGAAGACCTAGCTATTACAATTTCAGTTATTACTGTAAAATTTAATGTATCAAGTATGATACATTTTGTGCTGTGTCCCCTGTGTCTTACTCCTTCCTGGTGTGGTGCAAAACATGTAAGCTGCATCCTGATGCTGGCAGGCAGCTATCAGCAGATGAAAGGACTTCCAGTTCACAACACCTGGTACCGGACAGGTGAGAGGCTACAGGAATAAATAGTGAGCGACTGGGGCTGATTTTGTGGCCACAAGGCACGTTAGATGTTGTATCAGTTGTGGTCTAGCCATGTGGTCTTCTCGGTCAGTAGGTGACTTGGTACATCACTTGGTACATGAGAAGGTTTGGGGAGCATTCTCCATTGGGAAGAAAGCTGAGAGGCCTGTCCTAATCAAGTTCACCCTGCCTTTTCATGACTTTTCTACAAAGTTGATGGTTGGAAGGAAGGTTGCACATTTTTTCCTCCCACTTGGCTCCTTCAAAAAACATGTTAGGGCCTTACAGCAAAAAAAGCCCTGAAAAATCTATCAGCTATCCCTTTAACATTGCTTTTTGTTTCCCTAATCTTTCTGTATTTCTATTTGCTTGGACACTTAAGCTCCCCTCTCTCATTTCACTTTCAGTTTGCAGCCCCTGTCTGGCTCTCCCTAGTAGGCCAAATGCCATGGTGTTTGCATTTCCAATGCTGCAGAGGAAACGATTACCTTGAAAAACAAAGCAAATGTTTTCTTCTGATAGGTGTCACACTGTAAGAAAACACCCAAGCGTGCAAAGAAATGAATATGAATATACGTGTGTACTTGTCCCTCCCTGATCAGTCACAGCTTGTTGAGGGAATGCTGTGCGTGAGGGAGAATGGATTTAGCGCAGTGCCACAGCTGGGCTGGCAAACCAGTGCCTGCAGGGGCAGCGTGAGGGAAAGAATTAAAATCAATTGGAGACAAAACCTTTCACTTCCTTCTAACAGGCTGCAGCTGGGGAAGCCAGGGAAGGGAGCCAGTAAGTAGAGTGAGGAGATTCACACACACAACTGCAGCGTGTAGGAGGGAACAGTGCTTGGAATGGGGAGATTTTAGAAGTTAAGATATGAAGAAAGCAATGAAAGTTTGTAGGTTTATTCCTGGTTGAAATCAGAGATTGAAAACGGTACTCGCATGGTGAATGGAGAAGAGCAAAGTCTTCTTTCTTTTCCTAAGAGTGATCTGGAGATGATTGAGGACATGCAGAGAGGCATGTAATGGCTAACGTGGGAAGGAGGCTGGGAAAGATGTAGTGCTCAGGGGTATCGAAAATGGGAATTTTGTAAGCTGGCTGCTCTCAGTGGTGAAGGGAAGGGCTGTCAACAGTTGTGGTATGTGGTTAGCTCAAGAGCTAGGATGTACTCCCCTCTTTGTTACTTATCTAGATGGTTAAAGCAGTACTTTCCTGAGGTAGCACTCTTGTGAGGAGTAAGAAGAGGAAGAATAAAATCACTGATCTGATGGCTTTGAATAGCAAGAGATCCATCCAGTGGCTAAAAGCATACTGCCAATGAAATCAACTCATTTATGTGGAGTATACAGTATATACTTGTGAAATGGCTGTCTCCCTTTCTCCTCTCTTCCACTTTTTCTCCTTAAAATCTTCTATTTGACCATTGGGAATGTCTGTTAAATAAACGCTAGTCCTTTGCTTATTACTGGATAGGGAATAAGGTCGTTATACGTGGGCAGCCGTAAGATGTGTTCTGTTTTTGTGGACAAAAATGAAAAAATTTACTGTGACTGCAAGTTAACTGGGATCAACAAACACTAAACAATTTTGGGCTTCAGTGCCCTTAGAGCTGGGTGTTTTGGGTCTGAACTGTATGCATAGAGCAGGAGAGATGGTGGAAATGTGCACTGTTTGTGTAGCACCTAAAAAAGAAATTCAAACCACAAAATGCCTCTACTCAGGATCTGATTTTTAATTCACTCATTGGATGGTGTGTGTGAGCCCAGATACTAAAGTGCTCTAGGTTGGACCGTTATGCATATCTGATGGGAGAATTTAGCCAAAGTTGAGGGTACTGCTGTGCTTCTGTGTTAGGATAAGAGATCGATGAAACAATCAGGCGGTCTTGATGAAATCTTTTATTACGACAAAGAACACAGAAGGAACTGCTCCCTTGAACCCGTGGGGAATCAGGCAGGAAATGATCTCTTTACACATGGGGTCAGGTCTCTCTGCCCCAGCCAGCGCTCATCCAGATGCTTCTTCTTTCCCATTTTGTCAGAGTTGCTATGTGGTCTTTTTTTTGTCTTCCTCCTCAGCTTTTCTAGTCTTGCTGTTTCTGTCACGCACAATCCCTCACAGGATAATTGCCTGTGAAACCTCTTTGTCCACATGTGTCTTTGTTTTGGGAGATGGCATGTAGTTATGTTTGGGGTGGAGATCATTATTGTTTCAAACATCTGGCGTCATAAAGAACCTTAATGGCTTCTCTGAATTTATTCTGAATGAAAGGATGAAGTGTTACACCCATCATCTTCCACTAGCTTTTACCCAGCTCGTGGCAGTAAAGCGACTGGAAGCGGCTTTACCTGTCAGGCTGCTTATTAAAGAAGGTGTCAAGAGAGGACTATTAAACCTCAGCGCAGAGAGAGACATGTGATGAGTGACCTATGCAGCATTTGTGTTGTTGTGTCGGAAGAGTGAAGTTCAGGGGACTCTTGTCTTACAGGAGGGGGTAGGCTCTGTAGTCAGAGAAGCAGAGAGATGTTTCCCTTAAGGCAATGTCAAGGATGCATGTTGCCCTGACAGTGTTGCTATGACCTTGACTGCACTCCTCCCTTGCAGCAGGCTGTGGGCGCAGAGCTTGGAGGAAGAGGCCAGCGCCATTCCTCTAGATCCGTGGAGATTTTAGGCAGGATTATAGCTCATGGCAGTTTGACCTCTCCTTGTGCACTGAGGGGTAATGTGTAAATCAAATCCTCCTGCCCTGAGAGGAGATGACTTTGTGTGGTGTGAATCAATATATGTCCTGAAAGAGCTGCTTTGAAATACGTATCTCTTTAATGTGTGTGCAGATGGGGAATTATATCATGTAAATGCTAATTTACACACATTGGAGACACAAGTGAGTAGTTAGTTCATCCCCCTGACACCAGAGGAGAGTTCTGAATAGAAAGCACATGAGAAATTAAACTGGCATGATACTTAACCATAGCTGATGATGCATGTGAGGGAAACACCACTACTGGTGATGGTGAAACAAGATGTTCAGTGATGCTCCTAAGATTTTGTGATACGAGGCTAACAGGATGTGAAAATGAGTGTCAAGGACCTTGTATCTCAGCCTTGGAAGCCCTTTTACTGGATAGAAATGAAAGAATAGGAAATGTAGAAAAGCTGCTGTGAGGATGCCTGACTAAACTGAGATAAAAGATGGGCAGCCATAGCCCTCCTTCTTATTTCCTTGCTATAAGGCAGCTATGTGCCCCCCTGCTGAGCCTTAATTTCTGGTTGTTTGTATGACGGGTCTTAGCAGTTTCTGGCAAGTTGTTCCTTCCAGTGCGAGGCTGAGCCAGTGGAAGCAAGCTGCTCAGCAGCATGCTATAGAAATGCATTATACATGACATTGTACAGCAGGGTTCCTGACGGGAAACAAACTCAAGAAGTGGAGCTCCATTAGTAGGAAAAATGGGTAACAATGCAGTTTTATAGGTCCTGTCATCGTTGGGTCTTGCAGGATATTGTAGATAGAGGCATTAGGTAAAATTAGATAATGTGGTGTAAGGATTATGGCCATTTTCCTAACAAAAGGTGCACTGAAGAGTTAAGGCAGTGTTTTCAAAAGCCTTTCTGTGTGCTTAGTTTAGGGCCCTCCTTAATCTTAATGTTTTGTTATTTGGAGAGAACTGGAAAATGAGCATACGTGTATGAGTTGAAAGTAAAATATTGTCCAGACTATCCACCAAATGCATCGGCAGCATGGGTCAATAGGGGATCTGCTGCTAGCACCATATGCTTAACCCTTTTGTTCTGCAGAAGATGAACTTTGCTCTTGTATGGCTACCGTTGAAGATGTGGGAGTCTTCCATGGTCTAAAGCTGAAAAAATCAGGCTGAAGTCACACTAAATTTAGTCCCCAAATGTGGCAATTGAATTTAGAAAAAAATACATGAATGATACCTTTTTCACTTCAAGGTGAAAAATGAATGCTCTTCAATCACAGTGAAGCAGTTTTAGCCTCTCCACAATGCTGCCTTAAATGTAAATAGTACAATCTCCGAGACAGATACCACTTTTGATTTTGCTAAATCACTTGATTCAAACATTGATCTGTCTAAGGCTGAACATCTAATGCTCTCTCTAGAACATTTTCCTGTAATGTGGAGCTACTTGCTGTATTGCAGTTCTGAGGTGTGCCATTCTTTCGAGAATGCAAGAGCTCGTGTGTTCATTCATCAGACCCTATGTGCTCCATGTCTTCCCCAGAGAATCACCTCATTGAATGGTGCAAATTGAAAACGTACTCTGTGTTTTGTAACATTTATTATTTCTGTGAACATTAGTTTTGCTTTTGAAATTCATGTTCTATTGTGGGTTTTTTTGTCCATAGTGCAACAAAGACAAATTTTGCAGTTAAACCAGAATAGTTCATTACAAATGACGCCAATAATTGAACAGAGACATTGGATAATGTCTCTCCTCCTTTACAGCAAGTGTGCACAAATGTCACAAGGTTATACTGGATATAAAAGTCACATTACAGTAAAGGAAGTGCATGAATCCTTAATCTGGATGAAAGGAGAGAGAACATCGCAGGCAGGAACAAAGGCCATTTTAGACTCCCAAAGTGTAATGAGTGGTGAAAAAGAGTAGAAAGTATTAAAAAAAAAAAAAAAAAAAAAAAAAAAAAAAAAAAAAAAAAGGCCTGCTTATACTATAAGCCTATGAGAATGCTGTAGGTTTGACTGAGATATTAGGCCAAGAGTTATAGGAACATTTAATCTTATGTCTGGGGCCAAAAGAGTTGAGGAATATTTATTGTTAGCACCATTACATCTAGGTTTCACCTCGATATTTCTATCTGATCTTGTTCCTAGCAATTAATATGTAAGAGAAAGACCATATTAATTTTAAATCCAGAAATAAGTGGTACCTTTGTTCTAATATGCATAACTTCAGTGTAGCTAGAAAGATGTAAGGGAGGCGGAGATGACCATGGGGGAGAAGACAGAGTATTTTTGGAGGCAAGCTTTAAAATACTTTTTCCACTAAAACTAAGACTCAACAATATGGCTACATTCATATTAAAAATAAGGCCCATTTTTCTTCTGCTCTTTAAAGTTAACATTTTTCTTTCTCTATCTCACTATAAACTCTTGGAAATTACTCACCAGTAATTACTCACTTACCACCATTGAGAGGAACAGGAAAGGAAGGAAAATTAACAGGTACATCTAAAGTGAAGTGTGAGGTACCTTCTTTTTTTTTTTTTAAAAAAAAAAAAAAGTCACATAGGAATTACATCAGCATGAATATTGCTATGGGTAGCATTTTCAGGAGTGCCCAGCTGTTACAGAAGCCCAGTAACAGCTTCTCTGTTTTGTAGGTGCAATGTTTTGCATCAGTACGTCCTCGAGGTATCCAAATGCTTCCACTGATGTGAACTGCAGCTGCATGGTGCAAATGAAGGCCTACATAATTTATTTCTTATCTACTATTAACAGCTGCAACCCTGAAATTTACCTAC
>JAOWBP010054029.1:0-10266 GCA_028571105.1 Tragopan temminckii
GTTATTAGGTTTTTTTTGTTGTTTTTGTTTTTGTTTTTGTTTTGTTTGGGGGGGGAGGGGGGGGCGAAATAGGAACATGGAACAGGAAAGGGAAACCTAGATTAGACATTATCTTCAAGTTTTATACTAGTTTTATACTAGTCACCCATAAATGGGAGAAGAACTGAAGAGTAGAACTACATGCAGATTGAAGTACATGACCTTAGTATTTGAAAGTGGAAGAACATATTGCTTCTGCTTAACAATGCAACAGAGAAGAAAAAAATATTGCCTCCATATCCCAAAGCTAAAGTAGAGGGGGAATCAATCTACCTTTTCTACCAGGTTTATTATTATTATTGTTATTATTGTTGTTGTTGTTCTATTTTTCATATTTTTTTCAGAATTAGGCTGCAAGTTAGTCTGGCATTTATATTAAGTAAAAAATTCTAAAAGTACAGGCATACCACTTTGAAGCCCTTTTTCAGTGACATCCAGTACCCTAAATAGCATGAATATATGGAGCGAACAAGAAAATCTCTAATGAACTCACATGAGAGTAAATAGCTCATGCTTTTAAAGCCAAATCGTCTTATGTTCTTGATAGCAAAGATATCCTGTGAGGTATGTCCTGTTTTATGTGCATTCAAAAGTGCTTTTGGGAGTGAAAGGTAGCTATCCACAAATTAAATCCAGGGCCTGATTTTGATTAGCCTGTAGAAAGGTCCCTAACTTGAAGTGAAGTAAGGATTCCAATCCTTACGTAAAGTATTCACTACATTATCTACAAAGATAAAATTACATGCTCGTAAGAGATCACAGGGTAAAGATCTAGCAGAAAGCAAAGAAGAGTAGCTTAGAAGATGGAAAGCCAAGACATGCAAGTTGTGTCCACAGATTCACAGGAGCTGTGTGATGGAGGTATACAACAGTCATATAAGAAATATAATAATTTTTCAGAAATTACAAAAACTGTAGCAACTGCATCAGTTGGGTTTGGTTAAGGTCTGGCAAATGATGGTAGATGATACTATAAGAGCAATCTTTAAAAATCTCTTAATTAATGATGCTGAATTCTGAACAATTATGTTTTATGACACACTTCAATAATAAAACAGTATAAAATGCAACAGGTTTTGTATGTGACTTTTTTGTTTGTTTGGCTGATCTTGGTCTTAACTAAAATAGTACAGAAGCAGTTTCTATAAGATCTGTGTGTGTTATCTGTCAACTTACTAGTGGGTCTCATCACAGGAAAACTTTAGGGATTTTACTGAGCACTTCTCTGAAGTCTCCTAAAAGTTAGTGCATGACTGCCTAATAGCAGTAACTTTCATAGGTTTTTCTGGCATAATGAGTTGGACCAAATAGCAGATACAGCTATACAGAGGATAAACATATATTTGACTGTTCCTGTGCACACAGAAATATTGCTTACATGAAAATCTCCAGTTTATCTTCTTCTGGCTAATGTCTTTTTTTTTTTTTTTTTTTTTTTTTTTTTTTTTTTTTTTTTTTTTTTTTTTTTTTTGATTATGCACCTTCTATTAACATCTCATTGTGCTCTGACTCAGTAGTTGCAGACAGTAATTAGATGCCTTCCTCTTCCAAAGCCAAATAAATCTGACTGTTGGGAGGATCTCCTTTTACAACCTGTGTTTAAGTTTCCTTAGTAGCTGTACTTGTTTCTGGATGTCAGTGACAGTCTTCTATCGGGGAGACCACAGTTAAGCAAAATACTTAAATACAGTGTCACAGGTGCTGAGGAGAGTGGAATCATCACTTTCATTATCATACTGGCTATGGTCTTGTTAATACAGCTGACAGTGCTTTCTGTGGTTCTGCAGCTTAATTCTGAACTACCATCCATACAGAATTACTAAAATAACCTACATATATCTCTGACACTTAATGAAAGGGAAACAGTTCTGAAAACTACCTGAAGCAAGACAATGCCTGACAGTTTACCAGGAGTGTGTTGATACCATCCAGCTTTCAGATGTTCTTGATGTAATATTAAAAAAATTAAAAAAAAAAAAATAAAAAAAATTGTTTTTCATGTAGAATAGAAGATAGGTACTAAAATAATTTCAGTTGGAAGGGACCTAACAAGACCACTGATTCCAACTGTCAGAATACTTTGGTGTGACCCAAGATTAAAACATATCATTAACTTGTTATCCATGTCTCTTGAATGCTGGGAGAAATGAGGCACCAACCACCTCTTTAGGGAGCCTGTTCCAGTGTTTTGTCACCCTCTTTGTAAACCTCTCTTAGCACAGCTTTGTGCTGCTCTAGCAAGTTCTCTCGTCAGTGACCAGGAGCAGAGCCTAGTACCTCTCTGCTTCTCATTTTCAGGGATGAGAAGTGACACAGAGAACAGTGTGGTCACCTCTCAGTCTCCTGTTCTCCAGACTGGGCAGCCCAATTGTTTTCAATCCCTTCTCACAGGACACATCTGCCAGTCCTGTTACCAGCTGTGTTGACCTCCTCTTAATGCTTGCAAGAACATTAGCATCTTTTTTATGTTGCAAAGCCGAGAACTGTACACCATGTCACAGGCAAGTCTGCACCAATGCTAAATACAGTGGGAAAATCACGTATTTTGACCATTTGACAATGGTGTGTTTAATGCTAAGGACTGCAAATCCTTTTATAAACTATACTAACAGGAAAATCAGGATTCTCAGACATATGTTTACCTGATATTCAGTTTCCCAAACCTTAGTTCAAATTCTGGTCAGTCTTGGTGTCAATAGACAAGGAATACAGAAGTTATGTCCAATATAGATGTGATTCTGATGGTTAGAAGCAAAAAGAGAATGAGTGAAGGCAATTGCTGACATAATGTTGTGCTGTGAATGGAAATCCTCACATTAAGAAGTCTGCAAATTTGAAATATTTGTGTTCTGGATCTTTTGCTCAGATTCTGAGTATGTCTACGCAGTGTTTTAGTATTTTAAAGATCAGGACAGGAGTTCCGACTTTGGATCTATACATATAAATATATTTTTATATATATGACATCACCTACTATATAATATCACCTTATATTTTTTATTTTCCTTTTGGATGGAAAAACTAGCAATGCAATATATGTATGATCTTGGCTTTTTGGAAGAAAATTACTTGCATATATGATTTACAGGGAGACAGAATTCATTTATCTCATCAATTCATGAGAAATATTTACCTTCTAGAAGATCTCAAATTTCTTAATGCATTTTTAACATCACAAAATAGAACACCAAACTTATTTTTAATAGAAAAATGAAGAATTTAAACTACAGTATTGCTGCTAGGCATCGTAATCATACATGCTTAAGAAAAAATTAAGCTGGTTGTTGACTTACATTTGTTCCTCCAACAAAACAAAACAAAAGCAAAAGAAAGCAACAGCAGCATCAAAACCAAACCAACCAACCAAACAAACAAAAAAAAAAAACAAAAAACAAAACAAAACAAAACCAGAAAAAAAAACCTACCAAAACCACCCCAAAAAATCATGCCCAGTGAAACAAATAATTTCTAAGGCTGGAATATATTTGGCTTCCTTTTAGTTATCAGCATCTATATACGATTTTTTTCATTAATCTAGTTTAAGTTTTGTGTAAGTCTTTAAGTGAGAAAATATATAAATATATTAAAAATGCCAAATAAAGAAAAAAAAAGCACCCATTATCATCTGTTTAATAAAATGGAAAAAGAAGGTTTGAGTATTATCTTCCACTTGCACTTTCAGTTCAGTGAAATTAGTGGATGACAGGTTTCATACCTTGCCAGTCTCGCGGCAGGCATCCCAATTTCTACTTCATTCGCAATGGGCCTAAGGGCAAGCCAATGTTTGCTGCAATTTTCTACAATAATAGCAAGACAATTTAGCAGTAATGGATAAGTAGGGAGAAAATTAAACAGTTTTCTGAGATACAGAAATGAAGCCAGAAAATATTTGGCCTCATGTTAGACTTCAAATTCATAGTCAATTCATTAGTGTAATTTAGTCCTTGCATAAGGCTTTGCGTGATAAATTTACTAAAACATTTGAAATGCCAGCTATAAGAATAACTCACAAATTGGTGAGTAAAATTAAAAGACAATGTAAAATAAATACTTCATTTTCTTCTCATACATGAAGATTTATAAAGGTCCTTGAAAAATGAGTATTTCCACTTACCATAAATGGGTAGTATTAAATAAAAATGTTACAATATTGAAGTTTGTGAACCAAGCATTTTATTTAGTCACAATATTTACCAAGTCATAGGTAGTATCAATTTTAGTTTTGACTGGCCTATTTAGGAATGGTCTGCAGGCAGATGACTGTCCTTTTTCAAATGTGGAACACATTTTGGAAAACCTGCAATATGACAGATTCTTCATTGGCTCAGATGCAACAGTTTGAATTAAGTCTTGAATAATTTGTTTTGAACTGGTTTGTATACTGTATTCTAACCAAACCACAGACTCCAAAAAATCCATTTTGACCAATCAAAGTAGCAATGCCAAACCACCGAAGTCAACCCCTCTAGAAAGGTGAACTGAAAAGATAGATTAAAGGTCATTCAGATTACATAGATATATGGTCATTTAAAAATGTGTAAATATTACCCATTGCAATTATAAAATTTCTGTAAGAAAATACTTTGAGGTTTATCTTAAACAATTTGTATTTAGTAAGCATGAGTATATGTTGCTTTATTGTGGACTTGCACCTGTTTTGATTCTTAAACTCTGAAGTATGTGTGACGTATACATATCAGGGTACTACAGACATAACATAATTGACCAAATCGTCCTGTATATTTTTGTTGAAGTAGTTCAAAAGACTTTCATTCTGTAGTGAGAAGTACTGTAGTTGGATTTGCATTTGCATTCTTGAGAGTTTTGGTTTAGTAGATTTGGAAGCCAGACTACTACTGAAAATCGTGCAATGTTATATACAAGAGGCACTGAATAGTGTAAACAGACCCTTCTCCACGAGCACTTTTGAGGGCAATCAGTGACAGAAGTGAGAATCAGTAAATTTAAAATATGTACCACCCTCCCTACCCAAGCAGAATATAAAACAAAATAAAACAAACAAAAGAAGCCCAGAAGAATAAAGTAGTTGTATCTTCATCAGATCTAAAGTTTTCTTGCGATATCTTAAGGCATGTCACTCTTGTGACATGTGACTCTTGTATCTGTAAGAAGTGGATATATAAAAGACAGAGGATCTGAAAGCAACTTTTATCACAATCTTATGTTCTTATTGTGCCAGTGAATTAAAAAGAAATTAATTATAAAATATCTTTAGCAGAATCTGAGCAACTTATTTCTTCATGATACAAAAAAATTATGAGAAAATTATTTGTACTTGAACAAAAAATCGGAGTAGGAGTTTGGCTGGTTTAAGGAGCCTGAACCTAATTTGAAGGAGGATAACTGAATTATACTCCTGTAATGACCTACTCTCTAAGCAGGCAGAAGGAGCACAAAGGGAGACTGCTGGAATAGTCACAGACACCCTTCAAATTTTGCAGTTATCTTATGATTCAACTCAGCCAGATTAGATTTGTACACAGTTTGTACTGCTGGCAGCCTGTAGATCCAGGAGATCCAAGGCAATAAAATATTTGGACCTCAAATCTTTCCCCAAGCCTACCCCTCTGAGTCTCTAGGATTTATGCACAACAAACATAGCTGTGATTTTTATTATTATTATTATTTTGTGTGAAGATCTCGCTCACTGAATAACAGAACTAAATCCACACTGGAAGGACAAAAAACAGTACTGTCCAGTGGGGCTTTCTATCTCCAGTTTTAGACAGTTGAAATTATAAGCTCCAGTTGCGGATTTTCTCTGTGTAACACACATCAAGAAGAGAGGAAAATAAAGGAGGAAGGTAGACTGAAGCTGAAGACAGGCAGAATGCCATGTGCAAAGTGTAAGAATAGGGAATTGATGTGTCCATGCTTGCAATAAAGGTATGTGTGAAGCAAATAGATAAATCTGTCTCTTTAGATAATGCCTCTAAACAAGACAGACTGAATCATCCCAATAGACACAAAATTTTAGCTTACCTCTCCCATTATTCCTTTGTCTTTCAGCATGATGCATTACTGAAGTAGCACATCAGAAATGGCTCTCCTTGGCTGACTGTCTTCCTCTTCCTCTTCCTCCTCCTTTTCCTCATATTATTGTGTAAATATTAATTATCTCTTGGTAATAATAATTGTAGAGATACTTCATTATTTTTTGAATGATATCAGTCTTACAGAAATTATGCCACGTTAATTTATTGTACAACTATATCATGTAGGGAGTATCTGTAAGTTAAAATGATCACATTTCACCTCTTCACTTCTTCATGTTCATCTGTTTGAATACTTTATCTAGACAGGGTTAAAGCTCCTGTAAGCTTGAAGAACCATAACCTTAAATATAAAAAGCTGAAAAATGAATGTGTCACATTGTCTACTTACATGTATTTTTGAGAAGATTGTAATTGATATGTGTGAAATTTATCTCTGGCATGGAGATATTTTGCATATGACATCAGTGCAAAGATACAAAAGTAATCACAAGCAATAGTAATAAACAGGTAAGTGATCTATTGGAATCAAATTGAAGAGGGTCCAGAAGAGGGCCATAAAGATGAACAGGGGACTGGAGCACCTCCCCTATGAAGACAGGCTGAGGGAGCCGGGCTTGTTCAGCCTGGAGAAAAGAAGGTGACCTCATTGCAGCCTTTCAGTACCTAAAGGGAGCCTACAAACAAGAGGGGAGTAAATGCTTTGAAAGGATAGATAACTGCAGGACAAGAGGAAATGGTTTTAAGTTGAGGGAGGGAGGATTTAGGTTGGATATCAGGGGGAGGTTGTTTACAGAGAGAGTGGTGAGGTGCTTGAGAGGTTGTGGATGCCCCATCCCTAGAGGTGTTCAAGGTCAGATAGGATGGGGCCTTGGGCAGCCTGGTCTAGTATTAAATGGGGAAGTAGGTGGTCCTGCAAGTGGCAGGGGGGTTGGAGATTCGTGATCCTTGAGGTCCCTTCCAACCCTGGCCATTCTGTGATTCTGTGATTCTGTGACTGTAAGAATTAAAAAAATAAACTTAGCTTTTTTTTTCCTCATTCATTAACTATATATGCTCAAGCATAGACTTGTCATTATGTGACTGTGGATGTATTTTAACAATATGATATCTTTTAAACTAAAATACAATCTAGTAAAAATGCTGAGGGTTTCCTAATCTATCACATAGTAGCTGTAAATATCCATAAGTAGATTTTTTTTGGAAATTATTACAAATACTACAAATAATAGGGAATTGATTTTGTAATCCTTCAATGTGCATGATGGTTATCTCATGATCTAATCACTCCTATCTTCTTTCTCTGAAATGGTCAGTCCACAAATATATTTTCAGTTCTGTTGTATGAGACCTTTTCCTCTTACAAATCAAGATTGTTCATAGCTCACTGACAATACTGGTTGCTATACTACTCCTGAATTATATCATTTTTCTGCACTTGTAAGTGTTGTAACAGGGTTTCAGTCATCAGCTGTAATATATAATGCAATGCATCTATTCCCTTCTGCAAACCACTCTTCAGAACTGAATTGCTCGAGGTGAAAAGCATGGAAAGTTTTTGGAAAGTAGGAGAGTAATGGATTTTGAAGGGAGTTAAAATTTTGGTAACTTATAAACACTATTTTAACTTAATAAAAGAAGAAATATATTTTGTATAGCATACATATACACAGTCTATATGTTTGTTTATTTACATTACTTGGCCTAGGCTGATGGCTTTGGAGAAAAACCATCATGTTTCAAGATAACACCTGTATTCAAGGAACAAGAGTAATATTTCTTAACTCACACTGGAGGATTTGGAAGTATTTTGCTTAAGTTTCACTTAAATGTGTCAAATGCTACTTCCAAATGTGATCATAAATACTTTGCTAGATTGAGAGGTTTTTTTCTCAGTGTCTGTGCTGATGGACACACACATTATTTAAAAATATAAAGGAAAAATGTAAAATAAAATTTTGAGTATAATTAGAAGTTTTCAAAGAAAAATAAGTAACTTCTTCCCATCCAACAGGGAGACTTCAACTGTGATTTTCAGATGTTAGTCTGTAGTGAATATGACTTCATATTTCTTGTCCATACTAGGTTCTGAGAAATAAAATCTAGGCTTTCAAGAAGGCTGGGTGGGGAATGTTCCTCTTCTAGCCTTTGGTCTGCATGGAATAAGAGTGGTCTCTGATGCAGGTTAATGGACAACGTAATGTCACTGACTCAGGAAATCTTGTCCTCTTGTAGGTAAATTTTAATGAACCTTTAAGTTAGATCTCCCAGATCAAATCTCCCAGATCAATTTTCTGTTTATGTGGCATTTACACAAAAGCTTTGTCCTCAGATTTTGCTCACATGTATACAACAGAGCTCCTTCATGGATTTCACTGAATTTGGGAAGCTGCGTATCTGAAGAAAACTGATGAAAGAAAAAAGGATATTTTTGCAAACTGGGAGCTATTTTTGTGTATCAGCACTATTTCATATGATATGAGATTTTTTCTACTCAAGTATTTGTCCTAAAAATTGAATGGAAACAAAGTTATCTCCACGTGGGAAAAATGGATAAATGCTGTTTTTTTTTATTCTGTTTTATCATGCAGAATTGCAACACGAAACAAAGGAAGTACTGAACATAACCTGGTCCATAGCATAACACAGTGTATTTTCTGAAACAAATAAATATTGGATTAATGCATTAATCTGTTTAGCAGCACTTCTATGGGCAAAACGGTCATTTCCGCATATTGATTTTCAGACGCAATTCCCCATTCACCACAATTTGGTTCCTGTAGTAATTGGTATAAAATCAATATTTTTTATGTACCTCTCAGCCCACATCCCAGATGAACTCGTTTAAATAGGCAGACTAGTAATCCAAACCTTTGGAAGGCTATTACATAATCATGAATCAGAAAGATTTCATTGTCTGAAATCCAAAACAGGAATAAAGTACCCCACAGCAAGAGTGAGGAAACAGCAAGTTTATTATAAAATCATTCTGATTTTGATTCCATAATGGATTTTGATAGAAAACTAAATGAATCATCTTATCTTTTATTTGTGTGGAGGAGCTCAAAGCATCTGCTGAGCTTTCCTCAGGCACAATGCGTGTTCTGAATGATTGGACACTTCTGGTCATTTTGCAGGCTGGCCTGCAGTTGTTATATTGAATACAAGATGTATTTGCTCAAGGGGTCCAATCGTGCTAAATAAAATCATTCACTTTGGTTGGCAAATATTGACTCAAGATGTTATGCTTTTATGTATTTCAGAGGCTCGTAATGTTTGAAAGTTCAGCAAGCAAACAAGAACAGGTACAGGAAGTTATTGTGGTGTCTTAGACTGATGTTTATTTTTCTGCTGCTGATGTATGTTCTCCATTGTAGGTAGCCTGTTACTAATGACCTTGTTATATAGCGCACCACAGCTGATAAGGCCACAGGCATTAATAGAATACAAATACATTTCACATTTCCACTTGAAGAGTTTATTTTAATTGTATTTTGAAATATACTGTACCCTCAAGGCACTCTCTCCTCTGTAATATTCTTTCAAGGAATAAAATCCTGTGGAGAATGGAATATATAATGGCATGAGGTGTAATGGAGAATCTTGTATTCAATTGGAGCTGTATCTGAGAGCATCCACTCAGCATAAATCTAAAAAATCCTAAGCTATGGAAGAAAATTAAACAGAGTCAGAAATAATAACTTTTCTTAATGTCTGATTTCTCTGACAAAGAGAAATAAGCAAATATCAAAGAACATACTGAAGTTTCCTAGATTTTGCTGTCACTCCTCTTGAGCAACCTTGGAGTAATAAGCACACAATATTTGTTTTCTAATTGAAGAATATTTTGCTCTGAATGACTGGCTTCCAGACTGTTTTCCTTATCAGAGTTACATAAATCCAGAGGTAGCTTGACCATAATCTGGAGTCCTCATTATCTTCAGAAACATTGCTGGATCCAGAAGTATGTAGAGCTATTTTTAAAATATCATAGATTAAAAAAAAAAAAAAAAAAAAGAGGAGGAAATCTGTCAAGAAATTTAAAAATTTCTGGGTATTTTACTATGGTAGATATATATCTATAAGAAAAATCAGTTTGTGACCTTATTTCCTCTTTTCTTCTTTTCTTTTCTTTTTTTTCTTTTCTTTTCTTTTCTTTTCTTTTCTTTTCTTTTCTTTTCTTTTCTTTTATTTTCTTTTCTTTTATTTTCTT